>CM019151.1:53700894-53790894 GCA_009733165.1 Naja naja
TGTTATGTATGTAGGTTTGAATGTCATTGGTTTAGTTTGAATTGTTCTTGTAAAATGTCAAATAGGATTGGTTTAAAAGCGGAAACCCCTGCACTCTGATTGGCTGGCAACTACGCTGCTGGCTAAGTAGCAGCCGAGCCCAGCCAAGTTGGGTCCATTCGAGCTGTAGTCACTAATAAAACTGAAGCTCGCCTGACTCTTCATGCAAACTTAACACTGGCGACGAAGAGGGATTCCTGAAGAGAAGACGACGCGAAGACAAGCAGAAGAGCGAGATGGCTGCGCTGAACACCCCCAGCCCTGTTCGATCCTGGCAGAAGACTGGGAATCGTAGAGGCGGATCGCCCAAATGTATTTGAAGGAAACGACCTCACCGACATCTCCGAGAAGCGGAAGAGGGCGTCTTCCTACACTGCGTCCGCAGTCTTCAAGATGGTGAAGGCATTGGGGGAGCTGCAGACGTGAAGGTAATGGAATGGCCTGATTTAGAAAAGCTTTTAAGAGCCCATTACGCCCCACAAGTATCGTGCCTCATTAAGAGACACGAAGTTTTACTGCGGATCAAGGGGAAAGCAAAACGTTAACGACTTCATGGCAAGCTAAGAGACATTGGGGGTGCATGTGAGTTTAACAGTTTGAGGAGGCCATGCGCGATCGGTTTGTTCTAGGCCTCAAAGACAAGGTGCTTCAGAGCAAATTATTATTAAAACCTAAGATCGTTAAAGGAGGCCATAGAAGAGGCTCCTCAGCAGAAGCCACTAAGTCCTGGCAGCCATGAAGAAAATTAACAAGGCCTCAAGCCATCCTGATGTGGAAAAGTCCACAACAACTCACAAGCAGATAGATTCTGAATCAGACTAGTGAGGTGGAGGAAGGAATTTATAGACTCAGAATGGAAAAGAAAAAGAAAGACCTGGGAAGAAAAAGGCAAGACTTTATTGCAGAGGTTGTGGGGGGCCACCCCCGCACTGAATGCAAGTTTCTTGATACCATCTGCCATGAAAAAGAGGTCACCTAGCAAGAGTCTGCAAATCATCCAGAACTCCACCACACAGAAGAAAGTTTCTGACAAAGATTTCAAGCCCAACAACTTCAGTGAGAAAATGGGGCAACTCAGAAGCAAATGGGAAGAATGAAACTCATCAAACAGTCACCATTGGTCATTCTTCACCCTGAGAAGCAGAAAAGTACATGTGAAGGTACTCATTGAAGGAAGGCCTTGCCAAATGGAAGTGGACTCAGGCTCCTATTTATCTATGGTGTCATGGGACACTATTCACAGGCTACTTCCCAACATTCAGAAGAAACATTTCCAGAAGCAAGCACTGACTCTTAAAGACTACCAAGGGAACAAGATTCCAGTAGTTGGAACAAGAGAATTCAACGTGAAGTTCAAAGGCCACACCAAACGCTTGCCCCTGACCATCGGGACAAGGATCAAGCTTGCTGGGACTTGAGTGGTTCAATCCACTAGGCATCGAGGTGACTGGCATCAATCACGTGAGCAACTCTGAATGGGAGGAGGCCTTGAAGTCTGAGTTTCCAGAGGTCTTCAGTGGGATTGGGCAAGTATAGGGACCCCTATCACTTTCAACCTAGATCCCAAGGTGCCCCCAATTCGTTTAAAGCCCAGAAGGGTCCCATTTGCTTTAAAGGAAAAATTGATGCACACAAATTAATAGCTCAAGGGGTTTTAGAGCCCACTGACCACTCCAGATGGGAGACACCCATAGTCACACCAGTCAAGACTGATGGGTCAGTAAGAATCTGTTACATTCACTTGGCAGGTACAGTCTGCGATCTGGCCCAGGCATATCAACAACTAACAGTTGATGCCACTGCAGAGGCCCAAACCATTGTGACTCATAGAGGTGCCTTCAAATGTAAAAGGTTACAATTTGGAGTAAGCGTGGCACCAGGCATCTTTCAAAGCCTTATGGAAAGAATGCTCCAAGGACTGCCAGGGTAGTGCCTTACTTTGATGATGTGTTAATCTCTGCTGAAAATGACACTCAGTTACAAGAAAGACTCAGAGAAGTCCTTACCAGATTCAGGAAAGCGGGTTTAAAGTCAAGGAAGAAAAATGCACTCTTAAAACTGACAAGGTTGAGTTCTGGGCTACATGATTGACAAGCATGGCATCCACCCTACAGATGCCAAGGTTCAAGCAATCAAAGAAGCCCCTAGACCTAAATGCAAAACAGATTTGCAAGCCTTCCTTGGACTCATTAACTTTTATCACATGTTCCTACCTCAGAAGGCAACCATTGCTGAACCATTGCACAGATTACTTGATAAAAAGTCTGTTTGGGTCTGGGGAGGAAGGAACAATCAGCATTTAACAGTATTAAAAGACTAATCACGTCTGATGCTGTACTGATACAGTTCTCTGAGAATTTGCCTGTTGTACTGACTTGTGATGCATCCCCTTTGGAGGGGTTGAGCCACAGGCTTCCCAGCTGGGAGAAGCCCTATTGCATTTTACTCTCTTTGACCAAAGCAGAGAGGAATTACAGCCAATTGGACAAGGAAGCATTGGCAATTGTTGCAGCTGTTAAGAAATTCCATGAATATCTGTATGGGAGAACATTTACCATTGTTACAGATCACAAACCTTTGTTAGGCATTGTGGCAGGAGACAAACCTACACCTACTATCCTGTCACCAAGAATGCTGAGGTGGACTGAATTTCTTGCTGCTTATTCATACAAACTTATCCACAAGCCTGGCAAGGACATTGGACATGCTGATGCACTGAGTCGTTGCCCACTTCCTTGCCACAAGGAGGACTTTGAACCTGAAACACACACCTTTTTCCTAGAAACTGTTGCCAAGCTTCCAGTGCATGCTGCTGAAATTGCCAGAGAGACTGCCAAAGACACTGTGTTGGCTCCTGTTATAGGCTGGATTAAGAAAGGTTGGCCTCTTCAAGATCTACCTCACCTGGCTCAACCTTTTAAGTCCAGGCAAACTGAATTATCTGTATTAAGAGGATGTATTTTGTGGGGTAACAGGGTGGTTATTCCTGCAAAACTGCAAGAGAGGTTTTGGAAATGTTACATGAGGGTCATCCTGGTATTGGGATGAAGGGATTGGCCAGGAGTTATGTATGGTGGCCAGGTATTGACAAAATGGTTGAAAACTGGGTTGCATCTTGTCCCAACTGTCAGGTAGTCAGGCCTGCCCCCCCTCCCCCAAACAGGAATGGGAATGTCCTAGGGGCCCATGGTCCAGGATTCACATTGATTTTGCTGGCCCTACCAGAGGGCACACCTTTCTTATTATAGTAGATGCATATTCCAAATGGCTAGAGGTAATCCCCATGGCATCCACCACAACTGATGCTGTCATCAAACAGCTCAAAAACTTTTGTAACCCACGGGTTACCTGATGTTCTTGTCTCTGACAATGGCCTCAATTTACATCCAACCTTTTGAATCCTATTTAGCACAACAGGGTATCAGACATGCCCTTACTGCCCTGGGCACCCTTCTGCCGGGCTGAAGCATGTGCGTTTTACCAAGGAGAAGCTTCAGCAACTGGGTCCTGGGGACATCACTGAGAAAGTTGAAAACTTCTTAGTGTTCAGCACATCACTCCTAACCCATCTAATAACTTATCCCCAGCAGAGTTGTTGATGGGTAGGAAACTTAGGTCTTCCCTTGACCGCCTTCATCCCACTTACACCCACGCACCACTAGATTCCACTTCCAAAGTTCGCACATTCAGTGTGGGTGATTCTGTTTATGCTAAGAACCTTATGGGTGAACCTTGTGGATTCCTGCTGAGATAACTCAGATCACAGGCCCTCGTTCTTACAGGGTGCAAACAGAGGATGGACTCCTCTGGAGCAGGCACATTGATCAACTTAGATCCAGGTTCTCTCAGGAACATCGACTTGTTCCTCTCTAGTTCCCTCACCTGATGTCAATTCTAGGGGAAGGGGAGGAACAGGAGGAAAATCAGCAAGCAAGAATCAACCCCATGTGTAACAAGCCATTACGACAGGAACCATTCCAAAACCTGTCACAATGCCAAAATCCATCCTTAGAAGTGGAAGATTGTACATCACTACCTGACTTGGGTGCTGACATTGGGCTGGAGATGGGTTGGGAGGAGAGACCAGATTCTAACAATCAAACAGGGTCTTCTTCACAGGAAGTCCCAGTGGGGAAATGTCAGCAGACACATTTCCTCTCTCACTGGGTGAGAATGTTAAAACTTCTGAACCACGAAGGTCTCAAGCACAAGAGCCCCACCTATTTAAAAGAATACATTAGATAGGTTGGGGTTTGGTATGGACTGAACCTAGTGGGGAGGGGTGTTATGTATGTAGGTTTGAATGTCATTGGTTTAGTTTGAATTGTTCTTGTAAAATGTCAAATAGGATTGGTTTAAAAGTGGAAAACCCTGCACTCTGATTGGCTGGCAACTACGGCTGCTGGCTATAAGTACCAGCCGTAGCCCAGCCAAGTTGGGTCCATTCGAGCTGTAGTCACTAAATAAACTCTTCACTGAAGCTCTTCGCATCTGACTCTTCATGCAAACATAACATTGCATAATTGAAAAAAAGTAAAAAAACAAACATAATTACCATATCAGTGTTATATTAGAATGAATATTTTACTTTTATTATGTACTTAAATAACTGAATGTATACTGATTTTTGAATAGCAATGATGCCGTATTACACACTCATATATTTCAACTAAACTTCGTTTAATATTTCTTGTACATATTCATATTGTCAGCTATGATACTGTTTAAAATAAGTTGTGTGAAATCTCCTACCTAGCCCCAAAGAATATATCAGATACAATATTATTGATGTCATACTTTTTTTTTTACTATTTTATCAGTAATGCCATCTCTTGTGTTGAAAGTAATTCTCCTTTTACAGGAATATTTGACAACACACGGATCTTTTTTATGCACCAACAATTTAATATGTACAAATAATTTTTAAAATTGATGTAAGATTGGTGTATGTGGAGAGTCATCTTTTCTTATTTGAGCTTACTCACTGAATAGGTTCACAAACCATGATGGGTATATTGAATTAACTTAACCAATAATTATTTGACCATAAGCTATGTAAAATCATGGCTTAATATAATACATGAAACGAGTCATTAAGCTGTCTATCTCACTACTTCAAACTCATATTATGTTTAATGGGTTTTTTTTCCTCTTGCTCAAATTTAGAAACTTGTGATTCACTTTGCCCCTCTTCCCATTTGCCTTCTTTTCTATTATTAAAAGCTTCCTGTTCAGGAAGATCTTTGTTTTTAAAATATGGATTTTATTGTTTCTCTTAGCTTTAATTGAGTTGATTTTGTCCTATTTTCTCTGGTGATGTTCTGAATAGTTTTTGTTGCTGAGTTGATGTTTTTGTACTGCTTTTATTGCAGTTTTATGGACCATCATCTTGAGCTGTGTAATGAAAGGAATTATAAGTATTTAAAGTAAATCAACATCGTTTTAGGAGTTACTGTAATATAGTGGCTGAGGATCTAGTGGTAGCCAAAGGATTGAAATTGTATGCATGAGAGCATAATTTTAGTGATATCTGTGCTGTGAATCTGTTAAATTGGTTAGGTATGCCTTTTCCCTGAAGAGTCCATTAGAAGACAGTAATTATATTGATTTACACTACTGGATTTTTGTAAACATTATAAGACAGTAGAGCTGAAGTACTTGAAGTACAGGTAGTCCTTAACTTATAAACAGTTCATTTAGTGACCATTCAAAGTTACAAAGGTACTGAAAAATGTGATTTATGAATGTTTTTTATTACGACCACTGCTGCATCCCCATGGTCGTTTGATAAAAATTCAGATGCTTGGCAAGCGGCTCATATTTATGATGGTTGCCATGCCCTGAGGACTTTGCGACCTTTGACAAGCAAAGTCAATGGGGAAATCAGATTCAGTTAAAAGCAAAGTCAATGGGGAAATCAGATTCAGTTAACAAATGTGTTGCTAACAACTGCAATGATTCACTTAACATCTTTGGCAAGAAAGATTGTAAAATGAGGCAAAATTCAGTTAAAAATGTCTCGCTTAGCAATGGAAATTTTGGGTTCAATGTTGGTCATAACTTGAAGACTACCTGTACTTGAAATCACATATAAATCATTGTAATTTATATTATATCAATCACAGAATCTTCATGGATTTTATTTTCCTGCTCTACAGACCCTTAGTCTTGATTTAGTTTTCTATTAAAAAACATTTTAATACATTATCCCTCTGGAGTTCTTTTGTTAAAAGTATAATTCTTAGATCAGTAACTTTGCATATAAACTGAGGAAATACATAATATAGGAGATGAGTATACAAACAGAAAGAAAAAAAATTGTGAAATTATACTCATTTTTTCAAAGATCCAGCTTTTCTGTGCTGTTCTGCTTTGCTTTGCTTTCTAATAGATTTCTGTTCTGAATTTATCATTTGAAGAAACTCGGTCCTTAAGGAGAATAGTTTGCTTTTATATATTTTTCTAGCCAGAGTGATAGATTAGATTGCAAAAGTTTGAATCCAAACTGCTTAGCCTGAAAAGATACTGCTTATTCTAAGCTAGGTACTTTCTCTGATTTCTTTGAATGTCAGTGTAGTTTGAGTCTGAGGGCAATTACTACTTCCTGTATAGATTCTGCCTTTGATCACATCTTATTTCATCTACCTGGTCCTCTGGCAATTTTTCAATTTAAATGATAGCTTGGCAGACATTTTAACTAACTGCCAGTCGAGTAAACATTTAGTGGGATAGAATGAATTTGGCACTCTTTCCAACTGGTATCAAAAATGTTCCATGCATTGTGTTTGTTTCTGGTTACAATATCCATGTAATTATAATTAAGCAGAAACCTAAATATGGTAATGCCATAAAATCATTACCAAAATATAGTAATTACATACAATGTCATTTTACATTTGGTAATATTGTGATAGGTAGTGTACAAGCAGTTTTATCTATTTGAGGTTCATCATATATAGAATGTAGCCAAAATGTTTCTAGGGGTTCAAATTCTATTGGAAATTGAAGTTGTGAGCCATTGCATTTGCAGTACTCTATACAATGCATTAGCTTTAGGAGCCATCCAGACCCTGGTACCACAATCTTGCAAGAAATGATATATAAGATTTATCTTTCAAATGATATATACAACCCACTTTCCTTTTCTTAAGTTCTCAGACCAGAGAAATGGGGAAATGTGTGCATAAAATTTCTCTGCTTCTACACAGTATAATGTTGGGTAATACTGAACACAGGAAGACAGTATGTGATAGTTTCATCCCCTTGGGACTCATCAAGTGTAGCCACAAATCTCTTAAAGCTTTCAAACTCTTTATGGGGAATTGAATGCGTGTCTATTTCTTAAGCTCTCAGACCAAAGAGATAGAGATGTTACATTATTTAAGTCTTATGTTTGAGGTTGGTTGTCATGTAAAATCTTATATGATGGCAACACAAAATACCACATCTGTACCTCTTTGATCTGACGGCTTAGATGTTTTAATTGGAATTATATATTATTCTAAATATGCATTTTATACTTTTCATTTTTGCTCTTGATATCGTATTCAGAACAGGATTGTATTCTGTTTTTGATCAATTCTATCAGGTTTCCATAATAGGTATCTTCCAGTGGTGGGATTCAATTTTTTTTTACTACCAGTTCTGTGGGCGTAGCTTGGTGGGCGTGGCAGGGGAAGGATACATAAAATCTCCAGTCAGAGGTGGCATTTGCCGGTTCTCTGAACTAAATTTTGGCTACCGGTTCTCCAGAACTAGTCAGAACCTGCTGAATACCACCTCTGGTATCTTCTATACAAACTTTGAACTTACTCTTTAAACAAAATATTCAATGGCCATGCAGACTAGAGAAATCAAACACTTCTGCAACATGCTGCTAAAAAACTGTAATAAAGGTTTATCTTACCTACCTTACCAAATACTTCTGAAGGGCAGTTGGTTTGAGGAAGGCTTAATTTTAAAATTCTTACATTGAAATATCCACAGGGGGAGGAAAAGAAGATTTTATTGAGGAAAGCAATGAGTTTTCTACCAGTGTTAAATGGCACAAAAATGCCCCAAAGGAACAGAGCTTATGATGCAATACTGTTTCTATCATAATCTTTGGAGAAAGCAGTGACCTGTATTTAATACAGAATTTAGCCAAGTTTGGTACATTCATATACTGTATATATAATTCTGACCTAACTACAGTATGTGATTTAGTGTATAAGCAATACAAAACTTTGGATGGGTAATTCTGTTCTAAGGATATTTGATTAAGCAAGGATTCTAAAAAAAGCTTCAGACCAAAAACTTCAGCTTCATTTGGGGCTTCAAAATTGATTCAGAGTTCTTTGATGAAATTGGTATTTCAGTGGTTTCTCTAGCTTTGCAGTGTCAGAAAAATAGATGCAGATCTGCCCGTCTGCCTGTCTACCAATCTACTGACCTGCCTGTTTCTGGTGATCTGTAATGGTGAGCTGACATTCCTCTAAAAGAGAAGAACACATTGTGGCTGAAATGGTGCCCAAATGCAGGATTCATATTGCTGAAATCTCTCTGGAATTAAAAAGAAATTGTCAGAGTACTCACCATATACTATATACAACTGTGGTTGTTGTTGTTGGGTTTTTGGAGAAGGTGGGATTTGTCAGGAACTGCCTTTTCGTGATCATCTTGAGATTAGCTGGAAATCATAGGACTCCATGGTGCTCATAGCTACTAATGTTGCCTATATGGACTCCAACTTCAACTGAGACTCATCTCTTAATCATGTTGGACTTATTTTTCCCTTTAGCTTTCTTTAAAGATTAAGAATTTTCAATCTATCTTGACTGGCTTTATTGAATTCACCAAGTAAGTTTCCTTCAATCCTTTTCTTTTTAAAGAAAGTTCAACTATAATTTTAAAGATTTGCATTTTTGAAATATACAAGAAAAGGACTATCATTTTTGCTTTAAACAGGTTGGGCTCAGGTGGACTTGATTTAAGACTTTAAATGTGATCGAAGGATCCTTTCATATGGGAATTTTTGTTTCATTTAAACTCTAAAATCAATGACATGACTTTTGAGTATTGAACACCAAAGGGCACCACACGGCTATCTTAAAAGAAACATTTTGTTTATGAATACAGGAGATTTCTGAACTATTTAGCTCTACATTAGAATCGGAAGATGTTCTTGAAGAGGAAAGAGTCCCAATATATAAACCTGAATCTGTTTTACAGGTGAATTAAAGAATACAGCTTACAAGAAAAAGGTAGAAATGATGAATTTACAAATAAAACATAGCCAGTTCCCTGGGACCCTCACGGCTGGTGGCATAACCAGGTCTTGAGAGACTTCCTGAATATTAACAGGGATGGAACTAACAAAACTCGGGGGATGTTCCAAAGCTAAATGGTGGTTGAATAGTTAATACCCTCTCTGATTCTGAGATGGGCCTTATTTCCCATAGGATCCAAATCAATATATTTCACAAAATCAAATGAAGGCTATTGCTGAGCGCATTGGGTTGTGCTCCAAAAATTGTAAGCCGCCCTGAGTCTCCGGAGAAGGGCGGCATATAAATATGAATAAAAAAAATGTTTTGCTATTTGTGCCATATTTTTGATAAAATAGTTTAGGCAAGTTCATGTGGAGAGAGACAAACATATATGAAGAGAAATGTCTTATGCATTTTCTTATGATCATTGGTTATGCCCCAAGACCATCCCCTTTTATCCTTAATTATTAGTTTGATCTTTAGCATGGACCCACTTAGAGGTCTCTGTGTTAAATCTGTCTGCAAGTCATTAATCCGTTTCTTCCTCTTTCATTCTCCCAGTTTTCTCCCAAATAAACATCCATCAAAGTATCTTTTTCCCTTTCCAGTTTTCTTTTCTGGAAAAGCCTTGTGATATTCTTTGCTTATTTCTGACTTAAAACAAGATGGAAGATAAATATGGACTAACACCTTTGAACCTAATCATCTGAAACTTAAAATTTTCTCTGCTAGAAAACAATAGAGCCAATTTGGTCTAGAGTTGAAACACCAGACTAGAAAGCTGGTGCTGAGTTCAAGTTCTGCCTTAGCTATGAAAACTGGGTGGGTGACCTTGACCAGTCACTCACTCTCAGCCAAATTCGCCTCCCCTTGTTGTGTGGAAAATTGAAGGAAGGTGAATTAGATATGTTCATCACCTTCAGTTATTTGTAAAAATAATAAAGGTGGGCTACAAATAACTAAATGAAATTATGTAGCTCATAGTTGAACTGTGGAGTCATTGATGCTCTCTGAGCTTGGCTGCTTTCTGAGCTCTCTGACATTTTGTTAGCTGACCAGGTAACATTAGCAGTGCAAGTGAATGTAGGGTTTGTTCCCACTTCTCCCTACCAAGGAAAAAAACATATCCCCACTAAAACTAGCAGGGCAAACTATTGTATAGAAACAGAGAATGAATACCACACTTAACTCACATGGATGATGTTAGTTGGCTGAAGAAATATCTGTAAGCAAATCACCAATCTCAGAGAGCCCCAGGTCTTGCTATATAAAAAGAATATATTTGCTATATTAGGGTGTTGAACATTCAGCTTCAAAATCATGAATGTGTGTGTCTACATATGTGCGCGCGCACACACACACACACGTGTGTGTAATCATGACCACTTTGTAACTGTTACCTGGATTTTTGAATTTCTTAAAAAGAATAATTAAAAACATTTACAAAAATAAGCCAAATTAATTAATAAGATCTAACCATTAAACATTGAGTGAAAATGTTTTTATCTTGTTTGTTTTGAATCCAAGTTATTTTTGGAAATTGTATGCAACCCAGGCTTGGTTTGAATGGTATATCATTGTCTTGTGATTATTTGATGCCATTTTTCTCTCCTATTTATTTTGCTGTCCCAGCTAGCAAGGCATTCTTTAAGAGGTTTTTAAATTCTAGCTCAGAGGTATTAAAATTTTTCAAGATACAGAATTTGTACAATACAAAATAAAAATAAAATCACAAAACTGATAAAAAAGCAATAGTGAGAGAAATTGACTTTGTTTCTCTCATCTACAGTTACGTGGAACACTATTTAATCAGTCCTGTCCTAAATTTAATTTAATTAGTTATCCACCTAAGATAATTAAAAATTTACTCTAATAATGCTGTAATACATTAGTGACATGTGAAACAGAACTTAAGGGTAATCTTAAATTACTGTGTAATAATGCAAATCCTAGTAAGGCTTAATTAAAATTAGTGTAAGCCATTTTAAGAGTGGATATGGACTAAGAATAGGCAACACGATACATTTTTTTTACATTTTCTTGAGGACCCTACAATTGTCATATTGAATCAATCTCTGCCCCAACTAACAATCCAAATCAAAAAGATATCAGCATTCCCCATGAGCGTTATTTAGCCCTACATATGTTTAGGGATGGGATTCAAATTTCTTAATAACTGGTTCTCTGGGCGTGGCCTAATTTGTGGGTGTGGCTTGGTGGTCATATGACTGGCTGGGTGTGGCTTGCTGACTGGGGGTGACTTAGTGGTCATGTGATTGGCTGGGTGTGACCTGGTGGTCATGTGACTCAGTGGGTATGGCCAACTCAATGTCACTCACGTCAAGGGGTCCCTCACCTGGCCCCTCCCCTCCCAGCCATTCCTTGTCACACCCAGCCTCAATGTATCTATAGTTCTGTAAAAATGTTGTTCATCTTTTTTGACTTTATTATCTATGTACTATATATGTACTTTCATGGACCACTGAAAGGAGGAAATGGCTCACATGCTTTGCCCAAGAGTGTGATAAGCAACAGGCTTTTAAGGGGCTGCCAGAAAGAGGGGGGGCAATGTATTTTCCAAAGCACCAGAAGGCAAACAAGAAGCAATGGATGGAAACTGAACAAAGAGAGAAACTAAGGAGAAACTTCCTGACAGTGAGAACAATTAACCAATGGGAGTGCTTGTCTCCAGAAGTTCTGGGTGCTCAATCACTGGAAGTTTTTAAGAAAAGACTGGACAGCCATTTCTCTGAAATGGTATAGCATTCCCCCCAAGGTCCCTTCTAAGTGTTATTCTGTTATTCTGACACCTTTCCCAGGACCTCTACTCAGAATTTGGCATCCTCAGTTTTCCTGCCTGAGCAGGGGGTTGGACTAGAAGACCTCCATAGTCCCTTTCAACTCTGTTAAATACAGATGTATTTATGCTCTGGACTATTGACATGTAAACCCTGAAAAATACCTGGGCAAAAGAAAGGCAGTAAAATCACTCTAGGTGTAGGGACAGTGTAAAATATAAATAATGATAAATAATGATAAATAATGGAACAGTTTCTCTTTCTCTCTCTCTCTCTCTCTCTCTCTCTCTCTCTCTCTCTCTCTCACCCTTCCTTCCTATTTCTTTTTCTTTCTTTTTCTTTCTCTCTCTCCCTTCCTTACTTCCTTTCTCTTCCTATTTCTTTCTCTTTCTCTATTTCTTTCTCTCCTTTCTTTCTTTCTCTTCTTTTTCATGCTTTTTCTTTCTTGCTCTTTCTTTCTTGCCCTTCCTTCCTTCCCTCCCTCCCCCTCACACACATACACACACACCACCCTCATGACACACACACACACACACACACACACACACACCTGGTCTGAGATGAACGGATCCGGTGAACGGAGTAGCAGGCGGCGGGAGAACAAAGAAAGCAGCAGCCCCAGGATATCTACCTGCCCTCCCTTTCAGAGCATCATGGTGGGGGTGGCGGGTGGTGGCATTGGGGGCAGTGGCGCAGCAGGGAAGCAGCCCCAGGAGTTCCTGCCCTCCCTTTCGGGGCATCTCCGCCACCCCTCTCAACCCCAGTGCAGCAAATGGCCATGGCATGCTCTGGCTGCCACCATTGCCGCATCACCCAGGCCTGGAAATGGCGCCCCATCTTGGCCTCCTCCCGCCTGGCCACTGACTTGTTGATGTGAGCAGAGGCTGCTGGTTGGAGTGAGGGGAACCACAGTGCTGGGCTCCAGCAGTGGCAAATGCCAAGGTCATAGCTAGAATTGGAATAAAAGTCTGTGTGGCTGTGGCAGAAAGAACTGGGGCAATACCCAGCAGCTTGGATGAGAAGGCGCAAGCGAGGCAGTGGCTGCTCTCACATCAAGAAGCTCTGGTTTTTTCTGCCAGAGATACGCAGCCTCTTCCAATTCTAGGTATGCCCATGGCACTCGCCGCTGTGGGAGCCCAGCACTGCGGTTCCCCTCACTCCAACCAGCAGCCTCTGCTCATGTCAAGAAGCCGGCGGCCAGGCAGGAGGAGGCCCAGGATGGGTGGGGGAGGCCTGGCGAGGGCTCAGCAAGGTCCAGGAACAGCTGAATGAGGCCCAGAGAGGTGCAGGAATGCCTGGGTGAAGCTAGCTAGCCAGCCAAGCCCAGGGATGGTGGGGGGCAGCTAGCTAGGCACCAGCCAGCACTGCCTCTGGAATGGGACCGTGCCAGTGGGGAAGCCAGCCAGCCTAGCCCAGGGATGGTGGGGGCCCCCAATAAGTTCCAGAGATGGTGGCGGATCAGGGCTTACCTGTGAGCAGGCAGATCAGGGCTGCTCAATTAAGGTTAGGGTTAGCTTAGCTGGAAGGGACAGTAGAGAGGCTTGGGTCAGGTCGGGCCACATCAGTGGCTGCTTCTCTCACCTCTTGCTTGGAGAGTCTCTCCCAGCAGAGTGAAAAACTTGCAAGTCTCCTTCCTTTTGGGAAACAGCTCCTGGGCAGCAGAGAAAAGAGCCATTTCCCTAAGGGAGGGGGATTTGCAAACTTTTTGCTGTGCTGGGAAAGACTCTGGCTCTCCCAGCTGGAGCAGCAGGTGAGAGAAGCAGCTGCTGATTTAGCCGGATCCAACAGGAGCCTCTCCACAGGTTTCCTGGCAGAAGGCAAGTAGTGATGGGGGGAAAAGGCAACCAGCAGCAGTGGCAAAATGCAAGTGGTGTTGTTGGGAAGGGGCAAAACAAAAGGCAAGTGATGGTGGGGAAGTGACCAGGGCTTGCAGAGCCTCACTTACCCAGGGAGATTATCAGATCAGGCAGGGCCGAAGTGAAAGGCAGGCAGCAATGGCTGGCCTGGTGGGCGGGCAAAAGCAGGCTGCAGGCATGTCATGCATGCGCACGATGTTTCACATGTGTGAAAAGGACTGACTGGGCAGGGAGCAGAGAAGCGGGCAAAGAGGGGCAGGGCCAGCCAGAGGCCCAATTTACCAGTTCTCCGAACTACAGAGTATCGTAACAACCGGTTCTACCGAACCAGTTTCAACTGGTAGAATACCACCCTGCATATATTGTATGATTAGCCAATCCAGTTAGGCTTCAGTGTCTGTAAAAAAATATTAAATGTGGCTACTTGCCACCAAGAAGTTTCTTAGAAGTCATATAGTATAGTAGCTGGAGCAATTTTCGTTATCTTGTGTTGAACCAAATGCTCATTTCAGATCTTTACAAAAAGACCCGCATTAGAATCCATTTTAATTTCTAGATAGGCCCAATTCTTAAATGTTTGAATGTATTCTCTTATTCTGTGATATATTGTCATTGATGACAGCAGGAGATTGGTGCATATAGTTAAACCCACTTGCATTTAAAAAGAGCACAATTGTCTTTGTCAAAGCAGAAAGGGACATTGAGGATCAAAACCAAGGTGCAGGTGTCACTCAGTATTACCTTATCAGTGTTCATTATAGAAAGATTTTGGGAGATTAATTTAGTAAATATTACTACATAGAAGGCAAGAAAGTGCTTCATAATATAGTAGTGTCAATTTTAGAACACAAGTTCTCACAGAAGATTAAGCCTTCTGTCTGCCCCTTTTTCACAGCATCATTTGCATTAAACACTTTTTTTATTCTCCAAATTGCTCATACAGCTTTAATGAATTTCTTTGCTGTTGAAAGTACTTATTTATTGTATTTATTGCCACTGGAACTGCATCTTTTTATAATCAATTGCAGAACAGACAGATAATATAGGGCTATACTTTTAGGATGTCATTTTAATATGTACTTGTAATTGTACATAATGTAGTTGTAAGAAATAAGATTTTCATTGGTTCTGGGTTTTCTATATGCTCTTGCTTAATGTGAAAATAGAAGGAAGGGAAGGGAGAATAAGAAAGGGCCCGGAATCTTCAAACTATTAAGATTAAATAAAATTAGCAATTTTGCTATATATCAGGAAAAAATAGTTTCTTAGGATGTGATCTTGATGACTCTGAGGCATAACTGTGTAGAGCTAACAATAAAGGATCTATTTATTTTCAGGATAGCTCTACTACTGATAGATGTAACCAGTAGAGATTTGAGTGCTTGGTCTATCAATCACTGAAATCCAATATACATATCTCTCAATACAGTCATGTTTTATATAAACCATGAAATTAGAAAGCTTTTTTTAAAAATTGGAATGGTCCTATTAACCTCATAATCCCAGAGAAACAGACCAAGATGAAGACTTCATTGAAGCCAGAGGCTGATTCAGATTCTTTAGTTCTATATCATGGAAATCAAGATTTAGTCTGAAAATTCTGTCTAGTACTGCAATTGCCATAATTTAATACTATTTTGTAATGCAAAATCTGGCTTCATTTCAGTGATTGTTAATATATTGCTGCCCATCTTATAGAAAGTAATATTTACAGAAGCACCAAGTGATATAAAAATATGGTTGCCATGAAACAATAAACAATAATCCAATTAAGGAACCATCAAGTCAAACAAGCTACTAATAAACAACAACGTAATCAAGGCTGCCCCCACCAACACTGACAGGGCAAGCCACTAGTATGTAAAATGCTAGCAAACCACACTCTGTTTCGGTGCTGATGATGTTACCTTGTTTGATGGCAAAACATCTGCAAGAAAACAACCAAGATAATAAAGTACCAAGGATCCCACAATGTAAACAAGCAAATCAGAAAGCAAGTTATATCATATCATATAGCATTATATCATTCACTTGGGCTGTTTGGGAGCTGGAGATAAAACCCTTCAATTTCAATTGACTAGAAATACAATAAATCAATGCAGCAGTTGATTTGTAGCCTGCAGTGTGCTGAATCGTTGTTTCAGTCTGGACAAGTTATTCTTGGTCAAGAGAATAGGTCAGGAGAAGCTTAAAGATACCCCCTGGAATTAATCTGTCTCTAGGCTATCCATAAATAAATTAAATGAACACTTTAAATTAAATTTAGTGAACACCAAATCATAGCAGTCAAAAATTAAATTCGAAATGAGTAAGATTTTTTTCTGTAATTGACAGAGTCACTTCACAGTTGATCAGTATACTTGTAAGTATTGCTTGCTGGCTTAGTTGTATTAAATACACTATTAACTATCGGGGTTAAATAATCTACAAGGGATTTACAAACTCACATTAGACCTTTTGAACTCTCTAGGTTGCACCACTGAATTTCATGATAATTCTGCAGTTTGATTTTTAGTATTTCATAAAAAATAATCTAAGAATCAAAATTGGAAAAACAGTTAAGCCTACATTGGGTAATTTTAATTCTCTCAGGTTTTTACTAATGTGGAGCCAGAGATGTACTTTATAATGTAAGCATTGGTCCCTTTTCCATGATTTTTAAGTTATGCATTGGAAAAGGAGAAAAAGTTTTGTCAAATGAAAAATTGGATAATTGGTTATCCTGTCCTTCTCAATAGTTATCTCAATAGTAAAATATATGAAAATTCTTGAATATGGCCTTCACTTTCAATTGTTTATACTGCCGGAGGTCATAAACTAAAGCAAAAATATTGGAAAAACCAGTGAAGCCACATCAGTTTAAGACAGTAAATATTCTTAAAGACATAGTATTTTGGAAATGGGCATATTTGACATTTCCTCTTTCCTAAGGGCCCATACTGACAACTGACAAATTTATTTGGCAGATTTCTGTTTATAGCATGATGACAATAGTCACGATACATTCAAAGCATACTGTAATTCAGACACCCATACTTAAAACAGGTTGCTCTTAACATCTAAACAAGAAAAGTAAACTGCTTATGTGAAGGCTCCTATTTTAATTAGCTAGTTTATCATCAGTGCAGATGTTTGGGGACTTCAAAACTCGCATTGTAATTAATGTTAATCCTGTAATTAATGAAAAAATGGGCATGAGTCTAACATTGAAAAAAAATTTTAAACAGAATTTGGAAAAGCAATTCTCACTTAATGATAGCAATTCATATTGTGCAAAGAAGAGTGTTGAAAATGGGAAGGGAAATAGTTTGGCATCCATTAGTATTTACCCTTTGTCCAGTTATGCTTAATAACTGGTGTTTTTGCGGTTGGAATATGTGTTCCTTATGTCTTACTATGACAGCTGCCTTTTCCCTTTTTTGTATATAATTATTATAAAACTTTTAAACAAGATAAACACTAACACATAGTAATATAAAGTAATGAAGGAAAAAAGAAATAACAAAAAAAGCAAAAAGGGCAAGCAAAGAAAACAGCTGAAGGAAAATAGACTTTTATAGTTTCTATTTTTCTTCAACTTTTTTTCTTTTCTTGAATTTTTTTGCTTACAAAGGTAAAGATATAAAGTAGCAGCTTCCAATAGTCTTCACAGAAGTTATAACTACAAACATATTTTAATCTCTGTCTCTAAAGTTACATCATATTGCTTCTTTTTAATAGATCACAAAATTATTGTTTTCATTTTTATGCAAAAAGTCCAGAAGAGGTTTCTAGTCACCAATAATTATAGATAATGTATTTTCTCTAATCAAAGAAGCCAATTTATACATAGCAAAATTATAAACTTCACCCACAGTGGATACTGTCCACTATCTGTCCATCTCTGTGTATATAATAATCTCACCACAGTAATCATATTGAAATAATCTTAATTATTGTTTCATTCCTAAAAGAAAAGATTCTTCAAAATAAAGTTGATTTTAAAATCCTCTGCTTGTATGTATTTGAATCCTATTTTTGTTTTATATGTCTAATAAGCATGATAAAATGGCCTTTCATATTGTTCATATTTCCAGCATACATTTGAGGTGCCTTTATACATTCTAGATAATTTCTCTGGCATCATGTACTAATGACATCATTTTATAAAAAATTATCTTTAATATCATAGCACAAGGTAAACAAGGCTGAAAGGAGTAAAGGTAGTCCAAAGCAGCCCAAAATCAAGTTGCTAAGTGACACGTTTGTTAAGTGATTGCCCCATTTTATGACCTTTCCTGCCACAGTTGTTAAGTTAGTAACATGGTTGTTAAGTGAATCTGGCTTCCCCATTGACTTCGTTTGTCAAAAGCTCGCAAAAGTTGATCACATGACTCCAGGACATTGCAATCATCATAAATATGAACAAGTTGCCAAGTATCTGGATTTTGATCATGTGACCAAGGGGATGCTGGATGGTTGCAAGTGTGAAAAATGGTCACAAGTCACTTTTTTCAGGGTCGTTTTAACTTTGGTCACTAAATAGACTGTAGACTACTTGTATTTAAATATTTTATTTGCAATTTGTTCATTAAAACTGTCCTGCTGCAATCTAACAATTCTCTTGCTAGTTTTAAATGAGTATGGTAGAAGCCAAGTATCTGGACCTTAGTAAATATGCAAAATTAAAAGCATTGTGACAGTATTCCGATGATCAACTATTTAGCAGATCTTCCTTGCAATATTTCAGAGTTGGCTCACGTCTGTGGTGTAATTGATATAAAGTCACTTTTTTCAGTGATGATGTAACTTTGAACAGTCACTAAAGGGACTGTTGTAAGTCCAGGACTACTTGTACCAGATTTATGCTGTTTTCTTTTTTCATACTTTTTCCTCTGAGCTTATGTTCCTTACACTGTAAAGCTGATAAAACCTATTCCTTGACCATCTCCAATGAAGAAATGATCCCCTGACACATTTTTTGATAACTTCTCCTACATTTAGAAATATAATTTTGCTGTATATGTGTCAATCTAACAGAAGTCAAATGCCAACGATGTATAATCTTCCAGTGCAGTTCTTACATTGAAGCTGAAGTGAATACAGTCAGTTTCCATAATTTCTACCAATTGTTTTCCATATGGGATTACAGGATCAATATCCCAAGTTTCCTTTGAACCACCTCAACCTAAAATAAGAATAATATAGTCAGTATAGTTTTTTTTTCCTGCAGCTCAATGCAGTATTCTTATCTGATCTTCAATTTGTAGTTGAACCTGCTTCCCACAGTTCCAAGTATAAGTCATGATTGCTTTCTTCATAGCAATAGCACTAGCACTTAGACTTACATACTGCTTCATAGTGCTTTATAGCCCTCCCTAAGTGGTTTATAGAGTGAGCGTATTGTCCCCAACAATCTGGATTCTCAGTTTACTGACTGCGGAAGGATGGAAGGCTTGAGTCAACCTCAATCAGGATCGAACTCCTGGCAGTGAGCAGTGAATTAACCTGCAATACTGCATTCTAATCACTGTGCCACCATGGCTCATACCCTATTAGAGAGTTTGGCCAACAATGTATACATGTCAGTCAAAGTAGAAACAATTTTTTCACCCTTGTGGCATAAAAACAATTTTAAGTTGTTGAAAAGAATCCCAACTTGTGCTAAATATAATTCTGCATAAGTTTTGGTCAGTAGTTTGAATTTTTCTCCACTTCAGTATAGCTACACTGATACCTTGGGAAAACATTCTCTCACCTCCTCCAGTTCATGTGATTTTCTCATAATTTTATCTTTTACATTTGGATAACCAAAATGTGTCCAGGCTTCTGCATGTTCCTAGGAGGGCATGTTCAGTATCTCTGTGTTAAGTCAAATCAATGCTCCATTAATTTTAAAAATGAGATAAGTAGTCAGATTCCTTGCTCCAGTTTTCTCTGACACTCCTTTGATCCCTAACTTATTTCTCCTGCTATGATCCTATAAATCTGCCAACTCAACCTTTATTTCAGAAATATTCTTTTGAGACTTGTCTATTGCTTAGATATTTGTAGCCATATCATAAGCTTTGCTGGCTATATCTGCTGTTTCTCATAGCATTTTCTTAAGTTTACTGATTTGCTCAAACATACTTGCCAAAACTCCCACAGCATTCTGTTTTCATTTGTTTTTAAGTTAATTGTCCAATTACCTTTATATCAGTCTATCTGTATCTGTGCACGGTGCTTTCTTCTACTGCCTCTTCTTCATTAGAGGGAAAAGGTACATGCCAAATAAATTTCAATCCATTTCCCTTTTTGTAGTTTCCTTCCTTAACGTCCTGCTTAATATTATTTCAATATTTGGTAATATAGTTAGTAAGGTAAACTGGCTATATTAGATAAATACTTAGCAGAGAGCACACTATCCTCTGCCTCTGTCTCTCTATGGCTAGCCTCATCCTCTATTATTACATAATAATATATTCATTGCTGAAGATCACCAGATAGTCAGAAATAAAGCAGGATGAAAGATCTGCACCCTTCCCTGAATTTACACTATGGAACATACACGTACACAAAGATTTTGACTGGCAAATTATCTTTGTGTTTATGGCTTATGTTAAAGTCTAATCTAGCCAGGGTGTCTAAGACACTTCTGAAAAGCAGGCAGTTCTGAATATGGAATAAAGTGCCTTGAAAGCCAAGAATTACTGCCAAGACGTGGTGTAAAAATGGATATTGCATCCAGCAGCCAACTTTAAATTTCAAAACAGTCCATAATTCAAGCACAGTTTATTCAGTTTAAGAATATTTTGGCCAGTATTCCATAAACAACACCAGAGTGAAGCTTTTACTTAAGAATGTTCAAGCATTTCTATATAAACTGGATTTTTAATCTAGAGAGCTTTTAAGTATTTCTTTGGTCCCATCAACTGGGAAGTCTCTGCACTGAATTGATGAGCTCAGGTTAGAGTGCATTGACCTAGGATATTATTTATTTATTTATTTATTTATTTATTTATTTATTTATTTATTTATTTATTTATTTATTGGACTTGTATGTCACCCCATCTCCGAAGACTCGGGGCAGCTCACAACTAAAACATACAACAACAATAAATAGCTAAAAAAGAATTAAACAAACACAAGCCCAATGATACCAAATTTAAAAATTAAAAATGAATTAAAACCATCCCATCCCCCCCGGGAGGGAGTCATAGCCTGGATTGGTCAAATAACCAGGTCTTCAGGTCGTGGCGGAAGGTGCGAAGGTCAGGGGCCAAATGGAGCCCCAGGGGTAGCTGGTTCCACAGGACGGGGACCACCACAGAATAGGCTCATCGCCGGGGGACCGCCAGCCAACATTGGCTTGCCGATGGTACCCTGAGAAGCCCTTGCCTGTGTGTTCGCACAGAGCGGTTGGCACTCGATATCAGCAGGAGTCGCTCCCTTAAATATTGCGGACCCATGTCGTGTAGGACTTTGAATGTTAAAACCAAGACCTTGAATCTCACCCGGAGTGCAACCGGCAACCAATGCAGGTCGCGCAGGAGGGGGGTAGTATGGGAGAATCAGGAAACTCCCATCACCACCCGCGCGGCTGCATTCTGCACCAGCTGCAATCTCCGGATGGTATGCAAGGGCAGTCCTAGGTAGAGAGCGTTGCAGTAGTCGAGTCTGGAGGTAACAAGGGCATGAGTGACTGTGCGCAGGGCATCTTGGTCCAGAAACGGGCGAAGCTGGCGAACCAGCCGGACCTGGGCAAAAGCCCCTCTGGTGACGGCCCCCGCCTGCTCCTCCAGCCAGAGCCGTGTATCCAGGAGGACCCCCAGATTCCGCACTCTATCCACAGGGGGCAACACCTCTCCCCCTATGGTCAATGATGGACATTCCTGACTGGACCAAGATGCCGGTATGCACAACCACTCAGTCTATTAAGAAACAAAGCATTAAGAAAGGGATAGAACTATTTAAAATATTTCCCATGTTTTTCCTGTAAGAGTTTAAAGCAGCTTAAGGGCACATAAAATCAGAGTTGAATGGGATATTTACGCCATTAAGTCTGAGCTCCTGCTTAGTGCAGTTATCAGTTGGAAACGTCCCTAGAAGCTGGCTATCTAGCATCTGCTTTAACATATCCAGTGAACAGCGCCCCATTATATCGTTTAGTCAGTTCATTCCACTATCACAATGATCTTGCTATTAGTATTTTTCCCCTTAAATGTCAGTCAGAATCTGTCTTCCTTAACCTGTTAGTTAAATCTTGCCATGCATTCTTCCATGAGAGAAAAATTGCAAAAGACATAATAAAAAGCTATAACCATAGACCCATAAAATATTATAATATATCGCCTATACCAGTGGTGGGATTCAAAATATTTTACTACCGGTTCTGTGGGCGTGGCTTGCTTGGTGGGTGTGGCTTGGTCATCATGTGACTGCGTGGGCATGGCTTAGTGGCCATGTGACTGGGTGGGTGTAGCAACTCAGTGTCACTCACATCAAGGGGTGCCTCGCCTGGCCCCTCCCCTCCCAGCCATTCCTTGTCACACCCAGCCTCAATGTATCTATAGTTCTGTAAAAATGTTGTTCATCTTTTTTTGACTTTATTATCTATGTACTATATATGTACTTTCATGGACCACTGAAAGGAGGAAATGGCTCACGTGTTTTGCCCAAGAGAGTGATAGGCAACAGGCTTTTAAGGGGCTGCCAGAAAGAGAGGAGGGGGCAATGTATTTTCCAAAGCACCAGAAGGCAAACAAGAAGCAATGGATGGAAACTGAACAAAGAGAGAAGCAACCTAAAATAAGGAGAAACTTCCTGACAGTGAGAACAATTAACCAGTGGAACTGCTTGTCTCCAGAAGTTCTGGGTGCTCCAATACTGGAGGTTTTTAAGAAAAGACTGGACAGCCATTTTTCTGAAATGGTATAGGGTTCCCCCCAAGGTCCCTTCTAAGTGTTATTCTGTTATTCTGACACCTTTCCCAGGACCTCTACTCAGAGTTTGTCATCCTGCCTGAGCAGGGGGTTGGACTAGAAGACCTCCATAGTCCCTTTCAACTCTGTTAAGCACATTTATTTATGCTCTGGACTATAGACATTGAATGCATGTAAACCCTGAAAAATATGTGGTAGCCCTGGGCAAAAGAAAGGCAGTAAAATCATTCTAGGTGTAGGGACAGTGTAAAATATTAACACATGATAAATAATGGAACAATTAAAACTAATAGCACAGAGTTTTCTCTCTCTCTCTCTCACCCTTCCTTCCTATTTCTTTTTCTTTCTCTTTCTTTTTCTCTCTTTCTTTGTCTCTTTCTGTCTTTCTTTCTATCCCTTCCTCTTTCTTTCATTCTTTGTCTCTCTATCTCTATCTTAGACACACACACACACACACCACACACACACCACACACACACACACACTCTCTCTTCCTTCCTATTTCTTTTTCTTTCTTCCCCTTCCTTCCTTCCTTCCTTCCTTCCTTCCTTCCTTCCTTCCTTCCTTCCTTCCTTCCTTTCTTCTCCCTCCCTCCCTCTCTCTCACACATACACATGCAAGCGACGGCCCTGGCCTTTTGCTGAGCCGACCACACAAAATGGCGCAAATTCACCACAAAGCAACCCACACACTAAGCGCAATTCCCAGCCCTTCCCCTTCCCCTCCCTCCAGCCAAGTCTCCAGAATCCCCCACGCCAGCAAGATCATATCCCCTAGTGGGGATGGGAATGCATCTCCCTGCTAGCCTCCTTGGAGCTTAGGAAGTGGCTCCCTTCCTGCTTGCCACGCACTGGCTCTTTTACCTGCTGATCTTCTGAGCAAAAGGAAAAGCGTGCCCTCAAAAATCTCATGCCTGCAGCCAGAGCTGGGTTTGGAAAGCCTGGGGTGGAGGAGCGGTCCTTCTTAACAAGCTCCAAACTGTTGCTGCTGCTGCAAGCTACGAATCCAGACTTGGAGCAGTTTTGGAGCTTAACTGACTGCTCCTCCACCCCAGTCATGCATTTTCAAGTGGCTTCTTTAAACTGCTCCAAAGGCTGGATTACTTGTGGGTGCTGGAAGTACCGGCTTCCCCCCCACCCCCTCTTTCAGCCCGTGCTCCCTCTCACTCCAGGCACTTTAACTCACAAGTGGCAACTTAAAAACACATGGCTGGGGTGGAGGAGCAGTCCTCCTTTAAACTGCTCCAAGCCTCGGTTCCTCGTGGGTGCTGCCTAGTTGCCTTCCCCTCTGCTACCAGCCACAGGAGGAAGTTAAGGATGCAGGGACGGTGGGGGGGGGCTACGGCAAGCTAGGCTGCAGGCAGTGTGACCTGGAATGGAGCTGTGCTGGGCCGTAGCAGCTTAGCCAGCCATGTGAGCATGGTGGGAACAGTGGGGCAGGGGCAGCAAGCTTCGGGGACAATGGGGGCACCCCAGCAAGTGGTGGCAACTAGGCAACCGGGTCGGGGGCATGGCCAGCCAGAAGTCGCTACCAGTTCGGCGACCCACGCCTAATTTCTGCTACCGGTATGCCTGAACCGGTGAGAACTGGTTGAATACCACCACTGGCATATACCCTACTAATTAAACTGGAAAGCAAGGATCATCAAATTGTAAAGGCAAGTTGACAATCTCTTTCTAAATAGAAAACGTTAAACCATACAGAAGTGCAATAAGCAGGTGGAATAATGGTTCTTTTTCCAAAGGAAGTTCCGAAATAGCATGGAAAGAGAAATATTTTCCCTGTCAAACATTATTTTGAAACATTTTTCTGGATTATCTAATGCGCATTCATATTGGTTTGGTCATGTGCTCTACTTTTAAAAAGACAGTCTTCGACATAAAAAGCTGTTAGAAGACATTTCCACCTGCTGTCTACAGTCTCCTAATCCTAGTTAGTAAGTGATACATAAGACACCTCTACTGGAAATCATTTGACTGGATGTTCCAGTTAAAAATTTTAATTTTCTGTGCTGGCTATCTGGCTACTACCGTGTTTCCCCGAAAATAAGACACTGTCTTATATATTTTTTGGCTCCCAAAAACACACTAGGTCTTATTTTCGGGGTAGGTCTTATATATTTATGGTGCCAAATAGTGGGTGTGAGTGTGTAGGGGGGGGTTTCACGGGTGCACGGTTGCTCCCTGAAAAGTCTTCCTGGAACTGGAGATTTGCACTAGGTCTTATTTTCGGGGTAGGTCTTATATTAGGGCAAGTTTAGAAAATAGGGCTAGGTCTTACTTTCGGGGTAGGTCTTATTTTCGGGGAAACACGGTAGAATATTAATTAGTAGGCTGTAATGTCAGGCTATTTCATAGTTTGTAAAAAATAAATAGATTTTGAAACAATAGTTTTTCAGGGCTGTTGAAGACTAACTCTGCTCATGGTCAAATGGGTCAGGTATGAATTGAGACAAGTAAACAATCAGACAACAAATCTGGAAGACAAGCAAGAGATAAAGTACGGCAAACTCCAGTGTGTAAGATGTGGGTGAAGCAACATATAAGCAGATGGGAGCTGATTTTTGAAGAGCAGGGAGGATAAGCTACACTGAGCCTTCACCCAGCACACAACTGAGGCACATCACACAGGACCTGCAGTGTTTGTTCTCCTGTTAGCACTTCCATGCTTTTAGGCTAGCCACTTAGTTCCTCTTCCAATTTTTCATTAAATTCTGTGCGTAGGACTGAACAACTAAGAAACGGTCAGTGGGTGTGGGTCCTGGGAAATTGCTGGTTTTGTAAAAGCCATAATGGATCAATAGGTATTGGTTTTGATCTTAGACAGTGTGGCTTTCAATAATCATGTGATCTCTCTAGTGATATGGGGAGGGGAACACAGAAGAAAATAGCCTTGATGCCAATTTTAAGGACTGAAGTAATTTCTGCACTTATTTTGGAGGAGATTCCTTCCACATATATGTGTGCCTTTATATATGTGTATATAAAGTGAATGTGATAGCACATATATAGATGCCACAAATGTTTGTCCTGATGTTTGATGTATGTATTCAAAGCATTTTCATGATGATGTCATCATCCCCGTTCTTGCTCTTCCTGATGACACCCATCATAGAAGGCTAGTAGATTACTCATCTGTAGTCATCTTGCCTGTAACAATCAACTCCATTCCAGAATGGGGATCAAACTTCCTTAGGAGCACCTTTCCTTTGTACCAAAAAAAATGGCACAGATTTTCTGACAGAAGGGACTACTGTCACTGCAGATTTCATTTCATTACATTTTGTCTGAAAACAAGTTATAAGCATTAAATTTTTTTAAAAAAAATGCTGCTTTTAATTTCTTTATTGGTAATCTTTCAAGCTTTATGTGCTGTATTATACTTCATCTGCAATTTTTATCCGATTCTGCTAACAATAATAATAGTAAATGACTTATGCTTTTCTCATATTACATTATTATATAATGTGATAGAAAAAATAATTATTTTCTTTCTCTTCCTCACTTTTTGAAACCCACATTAGAACTGGGCATTTTTGATGTAGGCTATAAAATTTATGCTATTTTTGTGTTAAAGCAAGCTATCTATCCATCATTCTTTTGTGCAACATGCTACAGAGAGAAATAAGCTTTGCTTTTTCAAAAAATACCGTTCGAAAACAATATTATTATGTTTTGGCAATCAGGTTCTCTAAAAATGCTCTGGCCCTTTAATGCTATGTCTCTGTTGTCATGGCAATGGAGATTTTCATGTAGGTTGATCTGCTTTGGTTTGCTTTTTATATAAGATTTTATAGGTTCTTGGAGTAAATTCACTTTAGGAGGATCCCTGTATTCAAGGAGACAAGAAATCTCTACTTTTATATTCCTTTATTTTTGTTTGATGCCCATAAACATCAGATAATAACCTCATAAACACCTAGGAATGAGGATGGATGTAAGATCTTAATATGCCAAGTTCCAATTAATTGTATGATAGAGCTTATGAGGTGTAGAAGATGACATAATTTATTGTCATATCTTTATGTTAATTTTTTCATGCAGCAGTTTATTTTACAAAAAATTAAATATGTGTATACAACCCCCCCCAATCAATTCTGTATAATGCTTACTTTTCTATTCATTATAGTGCTGTACATATTTTCAGATAAATGTTCACAGCTATATCTCAGTTATAGGTTCAAAATATACAAATCAATCAATGCTTTGGATTTAAAACATTTGATAGGGAAAACCAATTCTATGAAAAGAAACCACTGCTCAAATTTTGTTGTTGTTGTTTAAATCGTTGATTTGTCATTGTTGATAGATTGTTTTGAATACTCCTAGCTTGGGTGTAATGCTAATGGACAGTTTCCTTAGTTCTTATAGCTACTCTTCTGATGATGGAATGAAACACAAACAAATGGATAGCCTAATAACCAATATTGAAAGAATTTGGGTTTATTAGGACATTTAAAGTGGCATGTCAATAATCTGCGCATGGTGTTAGAGAGTGATAACTATCACAGGTATCACAAGTGCTTTAGCTGAGCATAATTAAGACTTTGGCCTTCTTCATTTGCTTATGCTGCAGTATACTGTTGTAGATTAAAGGAATAAATAGCTCAGAGGCAACTTCCATGTCATTTACCTTTTATTTCTTTACCTTTTAATAATAGTATTTGCAGCCTGTTCCAGCCTGCAGACTAGATGGTATCTTATCTAGCTCATAATGTACTGATTTCTAGTATAGTAGCAACACATTTGTATTATCACACTTATTTTTCATTTTAGCTAAGATTATAATGATCATGCATACTTTATTATAAAGGAGAGTCCTTCTGTCTTTTAGATTTATTTATTTTTCAAAAACTCACTTGTGTCCTTTATTTTGGTCATTTAACTATTACCGTACAAATAGTACCACTTAATGCACTGTCGTTCACATTCATGTGAAAAGTAATGGAACTGATTTTTGGTCACTGTAGTTATGATTGTTCTTCCTTGGTGCTCTTCCACTAACTGAATGCTGTTCTTTTGAATGATCTCTCTCACCTTGTAAAGAAATGGAGAGTTGACCTTGGCCATAGGGAAATAATGCCTAAGTCATTGTTGGGGGGATAGTACTTGAGGATAAAATTACATACGGTAGTCCTGGGAAAGAGACAAGTGTGATTAAGAAACTAAATTAACCTCAGCTTGATTTTGTTTAGTGTAAAATGAGACAGAGAAAAATCTGGAGGTGATTTTGAAAGCTGATTAGTCTACCTTACAAGAATATCTGCCATATATGTCTCTTTACCTGACACACCTTAAAGGGCTGGCAATCCCATTCTTTCTCCTGCTATTCCAAGACAAATTCTTCACAATATCTTCATTAACGACTTAATATCTTCATTACCGAATGAAGGGAACTTACCAAATTTGCAGATGATACTAAGCTGGCAGGAATAGCTAACACCCAAGAAGATAGGCTCAAGATCCAGAGAGATCTTGACAGACTGGAATACTGGGCCGTATCTAACAAAATGAAATTCAATGTAGAGAAAAGTGAAGTCCTACACTTAGGCAAGAAAAACCAAAAGTACACATATAGACTGGGTGAAACCAGGCTCAATAGCAGTAACAGTAAGAGGGATCTTGGAGTCTTAGTGGACAACCAGCTAAATATGAGCCAGCAGTGTGCAGCAGTAGCCAAAAAAGCTAATGCAATCCTAAATTGTATTAACAGAGGGATACAATCAAGATCAAGGGAGGTACTAATACCACTCTATAAAGCCTTAGTAAGACCACATCTAGAGTACTGCATCCAGTTTTGTTCACCACATTATAAAAAAGATGTTGAGACTCTAGAAAAAGTACGGAGAAGAGCAACCAGGATGATTAAGGGACTGGAGTCTAAGGCATACGAGGAACAGTTACAGGAACTGGGCTTGGCTAGTCTAGTAAAGAGAAGGACCAGGGGAGACATGATAGCAGTCTTCCAATATTTGAGGGGCAGAGAGGAGGGGGTCAAGCTATTTTCTAAAGCACCTGTAGGCCAGACAAGGAATAATGGATGGAAACTCAACAAGGAGAGATTTAACCTGGAAATAAGGAGAAACTTTCTGACAGTGAGAACAACCAATGGAACAGCTTGCCCTCGGAAGTTGTGGGAGCACCATCACTTGAGACTTTCAAGAAGAGATTGGACTGCCATCTGTCAGAAATGGTGTAGGGTCTCCCGTTTGGGCGGGGGGGTTGGACTAGATGACCTACAAGGCTCCTTCCAACTCTGATTATCTGTTTATCTGTTTATTCCTTGTTAATTCCAATTATCTGAAGATATAAGAAGACAATAAGAAACTGCAGGGCAAAATGGAAGCAGTGGATAAAAGAATTGTTTCTTCCTTCCCTGGAGGAAACAATTTCCTTACAAGGAATATATATTTTCAATCACAAGAACTTATATACCACCATATCTTAAGACTGCATTGGTCTTAACAACTACAATAAATATTCAATGAACAATGACTAACTAGTTTAATAAATACTTTTAAAAGCCAGATAGTAAATATAAATGTCTATTCAGAACATGAACCACCTTAAACAGTACCTTTTATCTCCTAACTTCTCAGGCTATCCAAGAGAAGACAGTGGTTGATAATACTGAATGCCAATGCGAGCTCTGATTGGACCAGCAGATTGGCATTCATTTAATCAAGATCCTCACAAAAGATTACCAGAAAGATCAGAGAGCATTGAACATTGTTGAAAGTTATCTGCATCAATTAGGATTTTTGGCAACTGCTTCTCTACCATCTTCTCCAGAATCTTCCCTCAAAAGTGGTGTTTAAAAGAAGTTATCTTATATAGTAGAACCAAGTGATCCTACTATGTGGTTCTTCAGGAATGGATACATCACCACTTACTTAGGGCCGCTGGTACCATATCCTCTCCATGACAGACATTAATTGCCTCTGAAAGCCAAACATACTCTTTGGCTGCCCAAAGTCTGCAATTGTCTAAGTTCATACTATTGAGATTCCTATTCACGTCTTTGGGTGAAATGAATCACAGTTGTTCACAAGTTATTACTTAGTGTCGCACTTGGCTCGAGCCGCGCTCGACACCACCACAGACTTGCCAGCTAACAAAGGAATGGACTTGCTGCACCTGTTGCTTTACACCACGGTGTTCTGACCCAAACCTTGTTCCAAGGAAACAAACATGAAGCAGAGGTAACAGAAAAACCTTTTAATGATTATTTATGAATTCCGTTCCTTCATGGTTAAAAGGCTGTTTCAAATAAATTATATCTGATAAGAACGAGCTTTGCCAAGGTGATGCAAGGCTGCCAAGAACACTAGATAAAGTTACTAAGAAAGATTTCAAGCACAAAGAGTCTCCAAACACCAACCAAGATATTCCAAATGTCCCTGAGGCTTGAGTGTAAAAACTTGTTTGTTTCCTGCAAAGAATTCCAGTTTCTCAGCTGGTTTTTATCTCTTGAGAGAGGAGCCATTACCTTGCAGCCTTACTCCCAAGTCACCCATGCTGCTGCAGCTGCTCTTTCCTTCAAGCAGCCCTGCATGCATGCGCACTGAGCACAGGCTCCTCGGGGACCTCTTCATCACTGCTGCCAGCCTCCACAATCTCCAAAGGCAGCATTCCACTCCCTGATGGTCCTGGTCCCATCCCTGCATCACACGCAGGCCCCTCATCTGAATCCTCGCTCTCCAAGACCTCAGCTGTCCACACCTGCTGCTGGCGAACCACAACACACGACAGCAGCAGGTGTGGAGGCAGCAGGTTTGGTGGCAGCAGGCACGACAGCAGCAGGCGTGGCTAATACACATCAGCGGGGCTTCGGCTAGCTATGATGTGACATGGTTAACCTGGAAAGAGGACAAAATGTACATATCCATAACATTCCGAGACTCTGTATTGTACAAATGCCATGATGTAAAACAAGACGAACACTTTGGGTTTTTGAAAATGTTGCACCTAGTTAGGAAACAATTCTAGTGGCCTAAAATGCATTCTGACGTTGAACAGTATGTAAAAGAAATGTCATATCTGTGCTACATCAAAGCCAGAAAGCCATTAGGACTGCTACAAACAGTATCAGAACCCTGTCGCCCATGGCAGGATATTGCAATGGATTTCATTGTTGAGTAGTCCAATAGTAAGGAGTATTCAGTTATCTGGACAATCACCAGGAATTTTGGGTCGAGTACATCCAGTGTTCCATGCAAGCCTGATAAAGCCCATTGACCCAGCCCATACACCACTGACAACAATACAGACGGGTCCTGTGGAGGGAGACCAGTACGAGATTGATAGAATACTCGATTCTCGAATATGGCAGGGATCCCTCCAATATCTGATGCGATGGAAGGGTTACCTGGAAACAGAATCTTCCTGGGTGAAAGACAGTGACATGAATGCAGACAGACTAAAACACCGTTTTCACAGACAATATCCTGATAGGCCTGGTAGGAGCATGTGAAACTCTGTATGACAGTAACCATATTGTTCCTTACTTTCCAGGCAGACTCCTAGTAGAAGGGGCTGCCTGTCGTGCTCGGCTCAAGCCGTGCTCGACACCACCACAGGCTTACCAGCTAACAAAGGAATTGACTTGCTGAACCTGTTGCTTTACACCATGGCAGCAGCAAGTGCGGCAGCAGCAGGCACAGCTAATACACATCAGCGGGGCGTTGGCTAGCCATGATGCGATGCCCAGCTGATTGCTGAGAACCCGAGGCTCATGGCTGCATGAAGATTGCTGTGGTTATAGGAATGGCAAGCAGCGAAGAAACTGGAGGAGGGTAGTAATGGCTTACTGACTGGTACAGGTTGGTAGCAGGCACATTGCGGGGTATCGAACAGAAATGGGATGTTGGGTATCTGTGGGGTGGGGCTGCTGCCAGATGTAGAGAGCAGGGTGATTACCGGATAAGATAAATGAAGCACCGGGACAGCGGACTCTCAGCGTTAACTTTAGTTTAATATGCTTGCTGCTTCTTGATGTCGCTACAGCTGTGAAAGAATAAAACTCTTGTTGGTTCATTTGGACTTTAGTGTTTAGTGTTGACTCAGCCTTCTATCTTCTCGGGGTAGGTAAATTGAGGACCCAAGATTGTTGGGGGCAATAAGCTGACTTCGTAAAAATGTCGCTTGGGGGGTCCAAAAAGCCCTAGTAATAAGCAGGCATATACAATGGAATGAAGGCTATTGCTGAGCGCATTGGGTTGTGCTCCAAAAATTGTAAGCCGCCCTGAGTCTCTGGAGAAGGACGGCATATAAATATGAATAAAATTTTTAAAAAATTTAAAAAAAATTATTGCCTCATCTGACGTGCTGACCAAAGAGTGGCTGAGACTTAGAGTCTAGTCAAATGGTATATAATATGAAGAAATATGAATGCTGTTATCTATAAAATTTCTGGCAAACAGGTCACAATGCCCCATAGGAGTGTTATCCTTCCCACTCTTGCTTAGCAGCTTGTGAGCACTCTTGAATATACACTTTTTCTATTAATAGATACATTTGAAGTTCAATTCAGATATTTTAATACAGACAGAGGGAAAGGAAGGCATTGTGTCTAGCATGGTAGCTAAAAAATATACACAGAAACAACTGCAAGCACATATACACTTTCTGACTAAATGCTTATAAGGCAAGGTTTCTGTTATGTATGTAGGTTTGAAGTCATTGGTTTAGTTTGAACTGTTCTTGTAAAATGTTGGAAATGATTGGTTTAAAAAGTGCGGGAAAACTCTGCACTCTGATTGGCTGGCAACTGCGGCCGCTGGCTATAAGTAGCAGCCGCAGCCCAGCCAAATTGGGTCCGTTCTGAGCTGTAGTCACTAATAAACTAAGAGCTTGAAGCACTCCACGTCTGTCTCTTCATGCAAACTTAACACTGGCGACGAAGGTGGGATTCCCCTGAAGAAGACGGCAACGCGGAACAGAAGGAGAGCGAGGTGGCTGCCCTGAACACCCCCCCAGCCCCATTCAATCCGACGGCAGAAGACTGGGAGTCGTATGCAGATCGTTTCCAAATGTATCTGGAGGGAAACGATCTTGCCGACATTTCCGAGAAGCGGAAGAGGGCAGTCTTTCTTATGCACTGCGGTCCGGCAGTTTTCAAGATGGCAAAGGCACTGGCGGGAGCTGCAGACGTGAAGGTAATGGACTGGCCTGACTTAGAAAAACCCATTACGCGCCACAAGTATCATGTCTCATTAAGAGACACGAGTTTTACCGTCGTGATCAAGGGGAAAGCGAAAACGTAAACGACTTCGTGGCAAGTTTAAGAGACATTGGGGGTGCATGCGAATTTAACAATTTAGAATAGGCCATGCGCGATTGATTTGTTCTGGGCCTTAAAGACAAGGTGCTACAGAGCAAGTTATTACTGAAACCTAAGATCACGCTGAAGGAAGCAATAGAAGAGGCCTCTTCAGCAGAAGCTACCAAGTCCTCAGCAGCAGCCATGAAGAAAATCAGCAAGGCCACAAGCCATCCTGATGTGGAAAAGTCCACAACAACTCATTGTGAGCAAATAGATTCTGAGTCAGACTGTAGTGAGGTGGAGGAAGGAATGTACAGACTCAGAATGGAGCGGAAAAAGAAAGACCTGGAAAGAAAGAGGCAAGATTTCTACTGCAGAGGTTGTGGGGGAAGCCACCCCCGCACTGAATGTAAGTTTTTTAGACACCATTTGCCTCCGTTGTGATAAAAGAGGACACCTAGCAAGAGTCTGCAAATCATCCAGAACTCCACCCAACAGAAGGAAGTTTGCTACAAGCAAAGACAAAGAATTCAGGCCCAACAATCTCAGTGAGAAAATGGGGCGCAGCACAGAAGCAAATGGGAAGAATGAAACTCATCAAACAGTAACTATTGTTCATTCATCACCTTTAAGAAGCAGAAAAGTGCATGTCAAGGTACTTATTGAAGGAAGGCCTTGCCAAATGGAAGTGGACTCAGGCTCATACCTATCTATGGTGTCATGGGACACTATTCACAGACTTCTTCCCAACATCCAAAAGAAGCACTTCAAGAAGCAAGCATTGACTCTTAAAGACTACCAAGGGAACAAGATTCCAGTAGTTGGAACAAGAGAATTCAACGTGAAATTCAAGGGCCACACCAAATGCCTACCACTGACCATCGTGGACAAGGACCGCCCAAGTCTGCTGGGCCTTGAGTGGTTTAACCTGTTGGGCATCGAGGTGACTGGCATCAAACACGTGAACAATACTGAGTGGGAAGAGGCCTTTACGTCTGAGTTTCCAGAGGTCTTCAGCGACGGATTAGGCAAGTACTTGGGGACCCCCATCACATTTAACCTAGATCCCAAGGTACAACCAATCCGTTTAAAACCCAGAAGGGTCCCATTTGCCTTAAAGGAAAAAATTGATGCACAATTAGATAAACTAATAGCCCAAGGGGTTTTAGAGCCCACCGATCACTCCAGGTGGGAGACACCCATAGTCACACCAGTCAAGGCTGATGGGTCTGTGAGAATCTGCAGAGACTACAAGGGGACATTGAACCATGCGCTACAAAAGAGCGCATATCCAGTTCCAGTAGTGCATCATTTATTACACTCTCTTGGGGGGCACAGTTTTGCCAAGTTGGACCTGGCACAGGCATATCAACAATTAACAGTTGATGATGCCACTGCTGAAACCCAAACCATTGTGACCCTAGAGGTGCCTTCAAATGCAAAAGATTGTAATTTGGAGTAAGCGTGGCACCAGGCATCTTCCAAAGCCTTATGGAAAGAATGTTACAAGGGTTGCCAGGGGTGGTGCCCTATTTTGATGATGTTTTAATTTCTGCTGAAAATGACACTCAATTACACAAGAGGCTCAGGGAAGTCTTAACTAGATTCAAAAAAGCAGGGTTAAAAGTCAAAGAAGAAAAATGCACACTTAGAACAGATAAAGTGGAATTCTTGGGTTACATGATTGATAAACATGGCATCCACTCCACAGAGGCAAAGGTTCAGGCAATCAAAGAAGCCCCCAGGCCAAAATGCAAAACAGATTTGCAAGCATTCTTGGGACTCATTAACTTCTATCATATGTTTCTACCTCAGAAGGCAACCATTGCAGAACCCCTGCATAGGTTGCTGGACAAAAAATCTGTTTGGGTCTGGGGGAGGAAGGAACAAGCTGCATTTAACAATATCAAGAGACTAATCACGTCTGATGCTGTGCTGATACAGTTCTCTGAGAACTTTCCTGTTGTTCTGACTTGTGATGCCTCCCCTTTTGGGGGGGGGGTTTGAGCCACATGCTTCCCAGCGGGAGGGAAGCTCCTATTGCATTTTACTCTCGCACCTTGACTAAAGCAGAGAGGAACTACAGCCAACTGGACAAGGAAGCCTTGGCGATTGTAGCAGCTGTCAAAAAATTCCATGAGTATTTATATGGGAGAACATTTACTGCCGTCACAGATCACAAACCTCTGTTAGGCATTGTGGCAGGGGACAAACCAACGCCCACGATCCTGTCACCAAGAATGCTGAGATGGACTGAATTTCTTGCTGCTTATTCATACAAACTGATCCACAGACCTGGTAAAAACATTGGGCATGCAGATGCTTTGAGTCGCTGCCCACTTCCTTCACACATTGAGGACCCTGTTCCTGAGACTTACACCTTTTTTCTAGAAACTGTTGCCAAACTTCCAGTACAAGCTGCTCAAATTGCCAGAGAGACTGCCAAAGACACTTTATTGGCTCCTGTCATAGACTGGATTAAGAAAGGTTGGCCACTTCAAGAACGACCTCAACTCGCCCAACCTTTTAAATCCAGGCAAACTGAATTATCTGTATTAAGAGGATGTATTTTGTGGGGTAACAGGGTGGTTATTCCTGCAAAACTACAAAAAGAGGTTTTGGAAATGTTACATGAGGGTCATCCGGGAATTGTCAGAATGAAGGGATTGGCCAGGAGTTATGTATGGTGGCCAGGTATTGACAAAGTGGTTGAAAACTGGATTGCATCTTGTCCCAACTGTCAGGTAGTCAGGCCTGCCCCACCTGTTGCCCCCAAACAGGAATGGGAATGTCCTAGGGGCCCATGGTCCAGGATTCACATTGATTTTGCTAGCCCTACCAGAGGGCACACTTTCCTTATTATAGTTGATGTATATTCCAAATGGCTGGAGGTTATCCCTATGGCATCCACCACAACTGAAGCTGTCATCAAACAGCTTAAAAAGCTTTTTGTAACTCATGGGTTACCTCATGTGCTTGTTTCTGACAATGGCCCTCAATTTACATCCAACCTTTTTGAATCATATCTAGCACAACAGGGTATCAGACATGCCCTGACAGCCCCTGGGCATCCTTCCGCTAACGGCCGGGCTGAACGTATGGTACGATTTACCAAGGAAAAACTTCAGCAATTGGTCCAGGGGATATCACTGAGAGAGTGGAAAAACTTTTCAGTGTTCAGCATATCACTCCCAACCCCTCAACTAATTTAACCCCAGCTGAATTGTTGATGGGTAGGAAACTCAGGTCTCCCCTTGACCGCCTCCATCCCACTTACGCACCCAACGCTCCACTAGATTCCACTAGTAAAATTCGCACTTTCACTGTGGGTGATTCTGTTTATGCTGAGAACCTCATGGGTGAACCATTATGGATTCCTGCTGAGATAACCCAAATCACAGGCCCCAGGTCTTACAGGGTACAAACGGAGGATAGTGTCCTCTGGAGCAGGCACATTGATCAGTTAAGATCCAGATTGCCTCAGGAGCATTGCTTTTGCTCCTCTCTGGTTCCCATACCTACTGCCTCTTCTAGGGGAAGGGAGGATTATGAGAGTAATCAGCAAGTAAGAGTCAACCCCATGTGTAACGAGCTAACACGACAGGAACCATCCCAAAACCTGTCACAATACCAACAACCATTTTCACAAATGGAAGATTGCACATCACTACCTGATTTAGGTGCTGACATTGGGTTGGAGATGGATTGGGAGGAGAGACCACGTTGTAGTAACTAAACAGGTTCTACCATTACTACAAATCCAAGTAAGGAAATGTCAGCAGACACATTTCCTCTCTCACAAGGCGAGAACCTTAAAACATCTGAACCACGAGGTCTCAACGTACGTAAGAGCCCCACCTATTTAAAAGAATACATTAGATAGGTTGGGGTTTGAGTATGGACTGAACCTAGTGGGGAGGGGTGTTATGTATGTAGGTTTGAAGTCATTGGTTTAGTTTGAACTGTTCTTGTAAAATGTTGGAAATGATTGGTTTAAAAAGTGCGGGAAAACCCTGCACTCTGATTGGCTGGCAACTGCGGCTGCTGGCTATAAGTAGCAGCCGCAGCCCAGCCAAATTGGGTCCGTTCTGAGCTGTAGTCACTAATAAACTAAGAGCTTGAAGCACTCCGCGTCTGTCTCTTCATGCAAACTTAACAGTTTCTTATCACACATAATATATAGACACATGTATGTCCATTTAGATATAACTAGAAATGTGCTTATGCATATCTGAATACGGCTTCTAGTATTACTTTTACCTTTTGTCCTCTTTTTTGGTTTCATATAAAATTGGATTGTTTTTGCTTCAATTAACATCTCTTAAACTTCCACTTTTTTCATGTACCTCTGAGATGCTAGAGTATATGGGCTATTTTATTTTATTGGCATGTTTTAATCATGTACTATAATGCCAAGCAGTTTATTCAGGGAAATTATTTTGCTGTGATCTTCACATTATGATTATTCAATGAAGAGCGTATGATTCCTACTTCAAGCAGAACCACCAATGTACCCACTTTATTTATTTATAGAATTTGTGTCTCATTAGTTCCACAAACCACTCACATAAAATATCATAAATATCTATTTTGACAACTATACCATATTTCTTCTATGACTACATACATCCTTGTAAATTTTTAATAGGGAATTTTGAAGCTAAGGTCAATTCTCTTGAACTTCCAAATTCAGCCTCTGTTAGAGACAATAGTTCTGGTTTTTCAATAGCAATAAATCTTAGAATCTTATAGTGAATATTTTAATAAACACAGTATGTCTGTTCCACTATGCTACATAATCAAAACACGGCCTAAAGGTGTATATGGCTCAGCTAAGCAGGTTGGAATCCCTGAATGGAAATGGCCAACGAATTCCCCATAGGTTACAGAGTTTTGCAAACAAACAGTCTAATACTCATATTTAATCTTCTGGTTAATTGTAACGGAGACACTGGGAATGAAGTAGTGACAAAAAATTATTTGAATACAGAAATACAGATTCTGTGAAAAATATATAAATGCACACACAGCAATGACCTGTCTTCTTTACACTTTGATGCCATGCTTTAGTTTCATTTTGTCTCTCAATCTCTAGATTACTCTGTATAAAATAGAGAATTAAAACATTATACAGAATAATCTAGAGACTCTAGATTATAATCCTATTAGGCCATCCTTTTCACTGATCATATCCTTGAGATAAAGCTGGGGGAAAATATACTTGTAGCTGTTTTTCATAGTTTTCATAGTTTGGCAAGGCCCACATATATCAGTGCATGAGTAGGAAATCTGGTCATAAGGAATTCTGGTTCTATCCTATCGCTTTCACTTTTGTTATCTTCAGACCCTTTTCTGTAGTGATGGCATATAAAATGTACCGTGTGTTCCCTTTGATGGGAAGCTGTGTGCTCATGTTATTCACTGCAGGAAATCTAAGCCTTTTAATACTTCCCCCTCTTTAAATGAGCATTATTTCCCCCAACTGTACTCTTCTGAAAATCATCTAGGTTTGACAATTACATCAATCCTTGAATTAATTAATAGAAGATTATATAATCCATGGCCTTTGTGCAGAGGGAATATTCAGTCAGGGTTACTGACAGCTTGGCTGTATATAGATAGATAGGATTCTGGGGATAGATTTTAAGAGCTCTGGTCAATATTATATTGATTATGTAGCTTCCTTTGAAATGTGAAAGGAAATAAAAAGAAAGGTAATTCAGCAGTAGCTGCTCAGTGAAACCTATCATTTCAGTTTCACTTTTTCCTTCACTTTCTTTCACTTTCCTTCACTTTTTCACAGTTGCTCCAATCATATATTTGGGATAATTATCCAAAGATTTGCATACCACATCATATTTTTACGTTTCTCACTGTATTTAAGTATTCCACTGTTTTATATCAGTTGCTATATGATGCAAACCAGATCTTAGTTTTTATTCATATGCTTGTCTTGTATTAAAAAGTTTTGAAAAGCAGAAGTAGTTTTCTTACTAAGTGTTAATTCTGTTACCATTTAAGAAGCAATCACACAATTTGATATGGAATGAGAAGCCAGATAGACAAAAAACTGATGGACTGATTAATGATTGCATAATTTCTTCATTACCTACTCATCTATTTTTGTGAGTTATGGGCTACACTGTGTTATTAAATGGTATATGAAGAACTTCACAGAGGATAAAAATATCAGTGATTTCATTTATTTGCATTAAATACAGTTAATGAAATAATTACAAACATATTTTATCTATCAGGATATTGTTTAATAAAATCACTAATCAGATTTTTTTTAAAAATGCACCAGAATATGAGTGCAAATACTAAATACTAAAATAATTGGGAAAACTAACAAGCTGAGATCTTAAGATACTAAAAACTCTAAAATACAAAAGTACTAAGTTGCTAAAATACTATCCTGCTTATGCCTAGAATGTGTTTATCTTTTTTCTCCAAATTTCTTTTCTTTTTTATGCAGTACATTCACCAGTTTAGAATTTTGGCACTTGTTTGTAATATTAGTATCACGTTTCTCAAGTATATATCTGACAAAAATCATAAATGTTTCCAAGAAATTTATAGATGATAGAAGGTTGTAAAGTCTCCTATTTCATGATCAAGTATGGATTTGAGAATAGATCCTCCTGTTTCAGTCCAATACTATAATCACTCCTCCAAGGGTGAGAAAGTGATCTTGGCCACAGGAATTTTTATCTATATTTATATTCATCTTCATCTATTTAGATTCACTAAAAACTACTCATATTCAGAGGAATGTGGTTGTCCCATCTCTTTTCCTTTTTCATGATTCTATGCTGTAGAAGTTCCCTCGTCCTAGAGTGGCAAAAAAGGAGTATTTCCTCTATGACCAGTTTGAAAATAGGGAATATTTTGAGATTCCCAAAATGTTTCAAAATGTTTTCCTTTGTTTCAGTTTATTTCATGGCCCATTGCATTTCTCAAGGCCTTGGCTAAAATTCCCTCTGTGTTGTAGTAGTTGTAGTAGTAATTATTTGTGTTTTACTTTTACTTTGACCACCACAAGAACATTTTATTCCTTATATGGAATAAAACATCTCAGGTCTTTAAACTAGTCAAAAACATGTTTGCCAAAAATTCTCCTCAGATTATACATCTCATATATATATATTTAATAATCATCAGTTAAGTATATGTCCTTGAAAGAAGATTCATATTGTATCTTTCCAGATATTCTTCTCACTAAACTGACTCAGCTAACTGTGCTTGACCACACTTGTAAGTGGATCATAAGCTTTCTAACAGATAGAAAGCAGCAGGTGAAGCTAGGCAAAATCACATCAGATACCTGTACAATTAGCATAGGTGTTTCCCCAGGGCTGTGTGCTCTTTCCATTATTCTTTTCTCTCTATACCAACAACTACATCTCAAAGGCTCTCTCTGTTAAAGTACTTCCTCAAGACAATGATATAGGGCATTGTGCGCCAAAACAACTAGACACAAGGGCAGATTTTTCCCCCATGCCCTCATAAACAATCAATTCCCACAACATTGTCTTATGCCCTGGGATGTCAACCACCTACTAGGGCTATATTACTATTATCCTTCTCATCTTTTTCCTTAGCTTCTTATAACTATAACTTTGTTGTTTATATCTCATAATTTATCTTGATTGTTTTTATTTAGTAGCCTATTATGATTTATGGTGATTGCTTATTTAGTATCCTATGACTGTCATTGAGTATTGTAGCTTATAATTTATGGTGATTGTATTGTTTTATTATGATCATGGTTTATCACTTGTTGCTTGTAGGTACACTGAGACCTTATGCACCAGAGACAAATTCCTTGCATGTCCAATTTGGCCAATTAAGAATTCTAATTCTAAGGAATTCTATTCTATTTGTTTACAGCTTCTAAGAAAAGTAAGTAGATGTGAATGATCGGAGACTGTTATATACAAGGCTTAGAAGAATATACATGAATTGCAGTGTTTCTGAGGAATATTAATGGAAACTGCTAGCCTACTAGAGAAAATGAATTCTAAATTTAATATTAACCATTACACTTTGCTATTGCATCACTTCTCTTCTAAAGATGATAGTTTTTGGGCAGCCCATACTGCAGTGACAATACTATCCATTAACTCTTTTTTCCCCCTGGGTATGTGGGTATGTATCTTTATATATATACCAGAAGAATTACACATTTAAAAATTAGTCTGAAATCTGTATCTGTATTTGTTGTATTTGTTGTTTGCTTTTACAGATTAACAAAATCTGCTAATTATATTGCAGAAAGAGATGTCTAATTTAAATATATTAAGAAAAGAGGAAGGACCACCCCCCAATAGACTATGCAGGCTGAGTATTATTTTTGTCTCATCTTTGTGATTCTTTTTTTCACTATGAATGAGGCCACAGCACTGGCTATAGTAAATCATTTGTTAGTTTTAAAGACATCAAGTTGATTTTACATATAATACTGTGCTGTGGGGCCTGACAAATATATACCTCTGTAAGTTCCAATAAATAATACTGTCTATGAAACCTGGATTCCAATTATATAAACTTTAAGTATAGTTTTAATTTTAAATTCACCTTTTCCTAGCCTTAAAATAGGAGTTTGTTAACCCAGAGTCACATGAATGTATTAGCTTAATTTATCTTTTACAGTTTTGCTGTCAGTATCAGCTGCGTGTCTGGAGTTGTCTGCTATTCTTCAGCTCTAGACCACCTCTCTGGGAATAGCCTCCTTTTCCACTCATGTATCGTAGCTTAAGTGCGTAGGTGTAAGATAAAATGTTCAAGACCAACAGAAATGTATAGGCATAAAATTGCTACTTCCATGTGGTCCTTTATTATTGGAAAGTTGTTTCTTCTGGCTGAGTCTTGGTGTGATGTCTGACAACCCACCCACCCACCCCCGGAATCAATGACATTTCATAGAAAAATGTTTATTAGAAGATGAGGAGCCATGGGACATTTCTGCAGAAAGATTCTGTGCCAGTCTGAAAGCAGCTCTCAATCCCCGATCACCACAGGATGATAAGTTATTTCTAACCTGCAATATATTTAAAATCATAGCAAAACAAATATTTTATTTTGCCACCCTTTGATAATAGACACTCCATTATCCCTTTTAGGAAGAACAAGTGTTTAATTCTGTCCCCTGACTTTTAAATTTAAGGCAAAAGTGCCTTATTAGAATTTCTCTTTAGGAAACTCCAATCTCTCCAAGCAATTTTTTAAATTTTTTTAAAATCTCTAAATGATTACTTGGCCTTTTCATTTATTTACTAGCTCACCTTCATTAATTTTCTAAACAAGACAAGCAGCAAACTTACCTAATATTCCTTCTTCCTCCTACTTTCCCACCATAACATCCATGTGAGGTGATTTGGATTGAGAGAGACTGAGTGGCCCAAAATAACCCAGCCAGCTTTCATGCCTAAGGCAGACCTAGAACTCCCTGTCTCCAGCTTGGTGCCTTAATCATTAAACCAATATGGCTCTCTAATTTGCAGCCAGAAAAAAAGACTAAAACAGGACTTAAGTCAATTTCATTTGTTGCAAGGATTTTCAAAGTTAAAACACTGAGTTTGGATTGTACGCCTCCTTCCTACCACAGCAACAAATAACCTTGGTCAAAACTATTGTGAAAAACATCCAGTCCAAAATGCCCATTGGCTTCATACCTTACATGGACTTTTAAATAAAAGCAGAAGCTCATAGAAACTATACAGGGTTTTTGTTTGTTTTTTTGCAAATGGGCAAGCAAATAGAAATATAAATGTGTAGAGGAAACATGGTTGCACTAACATTTTTCTCTTATTAGGATTTTGGGTAGGGAGAGTTTTGTTATTCTGAAGCAGCAACAACTCAGTGAGTGAAATACTGATTGAATGCCTGTTGTCATATTGAGGGTTTATAATATCATTTCTTATTCTGTTAATATTGAGGTTGCCAAAGTTGAAGACAACTAGGGCTTGGTTTCAATTTATGAAAATGACAGCCTTGAGGAAGGAGAATTCATGAGTATGATCATCCAGGACTTTTAAGATAATTTTTGTCCATTTTTTTCAGATGAGAATTTCTTTTAATGCTGTTGTGACATTTTCCAAGTGTCATTCCCTCATTCATTTGTTTTAGGGGAAAATGTCATGAAAGTTAGTAGAAAAGGTTAGTAGAAGATTAGTAGTCCTTACATAAAAGGAAAAAAGCCCAATCTCTTAAAAGCAGCACCATAGAAGATAGAGCAGAAATACAAATCAAAATAGATAAGGAATTGGACCATCCAGGTCCTCAATGAGACTACATTTACATGGAGGGAAGTATCCAATGGGGTACCTCAAGGTTCTGTTTTGGGCCCAGGGCTCTTCAACATCTTTATAAATGACACAGACAAGGCGATTGAAGGGGCACTCATCAAATCGCACTGGTGGATGATCTCTGGAGGGCTCGGGACAAGGGTTTTTCCTCTGTCCTGGTCCTTTTAGATCTCTCAGCGGCTTTCGATACCAACGACCATGGTATCCTTCTGCGGCGGCTCCGGGGGTTGGGAGTGGGGGGCACCGTTTTACGGTGGTTCTCCTCTTACCTTTTGGACCGCTCACAGTCGGTGTTGGCAGGAGAGCAGAGATCGTCCCCGAGGCCCCTCACTTGTGGGGTGCCCCAGGGGTCGGTTCTCTCACCTCTCCTGTTTAATATCTACATGAAACCTCTGGGCGAGAACATCCGTGGCTTTGGGGTGAGGTATCATCAATATGCAGATGATACCCAGCTTTATATCTCCACCCCAGACCAGATCAGTGATGCTCTCTCGGTGATGTCCCGGTGCCTGGAGGCGGTGCAGGCCTGGATGGGGAGTAACAGACTCCAGCTCAATCCGGCCAAGACTGAGTGGCTGTTCTTACCGGCATCTCGGTGTTCAGTGGATGTGCCATCTTTGGTCATGGGGGGGAGGTGTTACCCCCCATGGATAGGGCGAGGAATCTGGGTGTCCTCCTGGATGCACAGCTCAGTCTGGAGGAGCAAGTGGGAGCTGTGGCCAGGGGGGCTTTTGCCCAGGTTTGGCTGGTTCGCCAGCTCCGCCCTTACCTGAACCGAGATGCCCTTCGAACGGTCACTCATGTGCTTGTCACTTCCAGAATCAACTACTGCAATGCTCTCTACATGGGGCTACCGTTGCGGATTACTCGGAGGTTGCAGCTGGTGCAGAATGCGGCCACGCGGGTTGTGATGGGGGTATCCCGATACTCCCATGTTACACTCCTCCTGCATGACTTGCATTGACTGCTGGTTGCCTTCCGGGTTTCCTTCAAGGTGTTAGTAACAATTTATAAAGCCCTAAATGGCTTGGGTCCAGGGTACTTGCGGGAACGCCTTCTGCCAGCATCACACTCCGATTGCCCTGTGCGCTCCCACAGGAGGGGCCTCCTGGGAATACTGTCGGTTAGGCATTGTCGGCTGGCGGTTCCCAGGGCCAGGGCCTTTTCTGTGGGAGCCCCCGCCCTATGGAATCAGCTCCCTGTGGATCTTCGTTTGGCCCCTGATCTCCGCTCCTTTCGTCAAGACCTGAAGACTTGGCTGTTTCAGCAGGCCGGCCTGGATTGACCCGGGGGTGGGTTGTTTTAATTGCATTGTTTACTATTGTAATTTTAATTGTTTTTAATGCTTTTTAGTAATTTATAGACTTGTATTTATTTAATATTTTTTTATTGTAAATATATTTCTTTTTATATGTTCGCCGCCCTGAGTCCTTAGGGAAAAGGGCGGCATACAAGTCTAAATAAATAAATAAATAATAATAAATAAATTTGCAGATGACACCAAGCTGGAAGGAATTGCTAACACTTTGCAAGATAGATTCAAGATTCAGAAGGATCTTGAGAGACTTGAACATTGGGCCCTATCCAACAAGATACAGTTCAATGGTGAGAAAAGTAGGATCCTGCATTTAAGTAGAAAAGTCAAATGCACAAGTACAGAATAGACAATAGCTGGCTCAATAGTGCCTGTGAGAGAGATCTTGGTGTCTTGGTGGACCATTACTTAAGTATGAACCAGCAATGTTAAAAAATCGCTCGACTTGGTTCCCAGTTAGACGGCATGGTTGCTGGTCTGGTGGAAGATGCTGAGGCAGGTTCTTGCCCTGTTATCTGGGAATGGTTTGACCCTGTTACTCCTGAGGAAGTGGACAGGATCCTAGGGAGTATGCGCACAAGCACCTATGTTTTAGGTCCATGTCCCTCCTGGCTTGTGAAAGCTTCCCAGGAGGTGACAAACGAGTGGACTCTGGTGATGATTAATGCTTCCCTACAGGAGGGGACAGTGCCACAGCACTTTAAGGAGACTGTGGTTGGCCCTCTTTTTAAGAAGCCATTGCTGGACTCCACCCGGTTGGATAATTTCTGACCTGTCTTCAATCTTCCCTTTTTGGGGAAGGTTGTTGAGAAGGTGGTCATGCAGCAGCTCCAGACGTTTCTGAATGAAATGGATATCTCAACCCCTACCAATCAGGATTCAGGCCTGGATTTGGGACAGAAATGGCATTGGTGTCACTTTTGGATGATCTCTGGCGGGAGTGGAAAGGGGGTAGTGCATCCACCCTTGCTCTACTTGACCTCTCGATAGCTTTCAATATCATTGACCATGGGATTCTCCTGGGGCAGCTTTGGGGAATGAGAGTGGGAGGCCTTGTGCTGTCCTGGTTCACTTCCTTCCTCTGCAGCCACTCTCAGTGTTGATAGGAGGGGAGAGATCCAGCCCTCGCCCACTGCTTTACGGGGTCCACAGGGCTCGGTACTCTCTCCACTCCTGTTCAACATTCATATGAAGCCACTGGGTGAGTTCATCTGTCACCATGGACTGAGATATGACCAATATGCTGATGATACTCAGCTGTCTGTCTCGGCCCTTGGTGAGTTAAGTGTTGCTGTGTCTTCCCTCTCGCAGTGCCTGGAGGCTGTTAAGGGCTGGATGGGGAGCAACGAGTTGAAATTAAACCCTTGCAAGACTGAGTGGCTCTGGTTTTGGGGTTTGTTGGCTCATGGAGAATTGCCACCTTTGGTCTTGGATGGGGTGGCACTATCCCAAACAGACCCTGTGTGTAATCTAGGGGTTTTCCTGGACTCACAACTCCTGCTCAAAGAGCAGATGGTAGTTGTGGCCAGGAGGGCTTTTTTGCAACTGCAGGTTGTGCACCAGTTATGCCCTTTCCTGGACCAATGGTTCCTACTCACAGTCACTTATGCCCTAGTCACTTCCCATCTTGATTATTGTAACACGGTCTACATGGGGCTGCCCTTGAAGAACATCTAGAAGCTCCAGTTGGTGAAAAATGCAGCGGCCCACATGGTTTTGTGTAGACCCTTGTGTGCACATGTTTCACCTCTCCTGCAGGACCTGATTGGTTGCCGATTTGCTTCTGGGTTCAAGGTGCTGGTTGTCACCTTTAAAGCCCTTCATGGCTTGGGCCAGGTTATCTGAAGGAACGTCTCTTGCCGGTCATATCTACATTAGAGTAGGGAGGCAGGGAATGCTGCGAATCCCATCCCTGAGGGAGATACACCAGAAAAAGGGCCTTCTCCTTGGTGGCTCCCTCTCTCTGGAACATCATTCCCCCAGAGATTAGAATGGCCCCCTCTCTAATACTCTTCTGGAAGGTACTGAAGACCTGGTTCTGCCAGTGGGCCTGGAAAACCCAGAGCGGGATGGAGCCAATCAAATGGCTCGTGTGATCTGCTGTCATCGGGGTGGGGGTTGGGGTGATTTTTTATTTATTTTTTCCAGATTTGTTCTATTGTACTTTATTAATTTATTTGATTCTTTTTGTTAGTTTTTATTGTTTTTTATTTTAAATATGGTTTTACATTCTGTAGGCCACCTCGAGTCGTCATGGGCAAATAGGCGGCAATATAAATTCAATAAATAAATAAATAAATGTGCTGTAGCTGCCAAAAAAGGAGCCAATGCAGTCCTAGCCTGCATCAACAGAGAAATGGCATCAAGATCATGAGAAGTGATAATGCCACTCTAAATTGCATTAGTAAGACCAAAGTTGGAATACTGCATCAGTTCCAGTCACCACAATACAAAATAAAAATAAAAATGCTGAGGCCCTAAAAAGAGTGCAGAGAAAAGCAAAAACATATAAGGAGTCTGGAGGCTAACCTGTGTGAGAAATGGCTAAGGAACTTGGTAGGGTTAGCTTAATGAACAGAAGGCTGACATGATAGTTGGGTTGACATGATAGCTGTTTTCCGATACTTAGGGCTGACACAGGGAAGACGGGGTCAATTTCTTCTCCAAAACACTTGAGAAGTTTGAGTTTTTTGATGGAAACTCATTAATCTGGAACTAAGAAGGAATTTCTTAACAGTAAGAACAATTAGTTGGTAGAACATGTGGCTTGTTGGAGTTGTGGGTTCTCCATCACTGGAGATTTTTATGAAAACATTGGACAACTATTTGTCTGGGATGGAATAAGGGCTGAGGGTTGAAAAAGAAGACCTCCAAGGTCCCTTCTGGACACATGATTCTAAGAAAATATAAGTACTAGTATTCTTAAATACACAGCTATTTTAAAGACATAACTTTAGAAGAAAGCTAGTGAAACATGTAATATTATTAAAAAGATAAAGTGGTAGACTACACTACAGAACTTGTATACTTGGGTACTCTACTTTATAGAGGCAATCCTGTAATTCTAGGCAACTTTCATTGCACAAGCAAACTAAATCAAAGTCAAAGATTAACTATCCTTTAGGCCAGTGTTAGGCAAACCTTTTCGGCACCGGAAACCAGAAGAGCAGCCAGCTGGTCTACCAGTTTCTGGCGTGCATGTGTGCGTGAAGACCAGCTGGCCAGTGTGCATGCAGGTGCTGGAAACCAGAAGAGTGTCAATGAAGCTCTCCCCCCAGCCCGCCACTGAGTACAAGCCAGCACAGCTCCCCTCCCGCCACTTCTGCCAAGGGAGCGCAACCGCTTTCTGGCCAGTGCTAGACAGACGTTCCTCCTATGTGGACTCATATCCTGCACAACCCTGCTGCCCCAGAAGAGCAGCAGCAGTGGCAGCCACAGGGCAAGGGGCAGGAGGGACCAGCCTGTCCCTGCAGCTGCTCCCCTGCTGTCAAGCTGGGCCCTTGGTGGCATCTCCATGCATGAGGAGCTGCACTCACCTTAGACCCTACTGGGCAGCTTGCCTCCCCGACAGCAACTCCTCCTCCTCCTCCAGCATCCTGGCCAGAAGCAGCAGCGCAAGAACTACTGCTGCCCCCTCACCCCCTGGCAGCAGCAGGAGCAGTGAGAGGGCTTGCTGGCTGGGGGTGAGGGGGCAGCAGCGGTTCTCATGCTGCTGCTTCTGGCTGGGATGCTGGAGGAGGAGGAGGCGTTGCTGTCAAGGAGGCAAGCTGCCCCAGTAGGGTCTGAGATGCCACCAAGGGCCCAGCTTGACAGTGGGAGAGCGGCTGCTGTTGGGAAGGCAAGCTGCCCCAGAAGGGCCGGAGGAGAGCTCAGTGTCTCACATATGGAGTGCCACCAAGGGCCAAGGTCGCTGGCAGGGGAGTGGCTACAGGGGCCGGCCAGTCACTCCTGCCCCTTGCCCTGCAGCTACAACTGCCGCTGCTGCTCTTCTGGGACGGCCGAGATGGCCAGGCACTCTGGACCGCAGACGTGCATCGGTAACGCAGACTGGAGGGCTGGGGCCATGCAAGAAGCCCTCTCGGGCAGGGAGAGGGGGAAGCCCCACCCCGCCCGTCCTGGCCGACAGCTCTGCTTCCTTGGAAGCGACCACCAGATCCGCTTTCCGTGTCTTTGGGCATGTGAGCCATTGCCCATTGCTCTTCCGGGTTCTGGTGCACGCATGCACACTGGCCAGCTGTTCGTTGTGTGCATATGTAAGCATGCCGGAAACAGGAAGATCATCTTTCCAGCATGCACATGCGTATCGGGTGGCTGCTCTTCCGGTTTCCAGGCGCTGCATGCATGGGAAGACCAGCTGGCTGCCGTGCCGGAACCCAGAAGAGCAATGGGAGACAGCTCTGCATGCCTGAGAGATGGCTCTGCATGCCACTTCCAGCACACAGGCCATAGGTTCGCCATCACGATTTTAGGCCATATCAGAATATGTAAAATAACTGATGGTACAAAGCAAAGCATGATTTTTACAGGGTATTTACAATAAATGAATTGTACGTACTCGCAATTCATTAATGCTGACTTTCTAAATAGTTTAGCATGTATGAACTGTGTTAGTTTGCAAATCTTTTTAACCTTCCCAGTTCAGCCAGAAGGCTGTTATAAAGTAATTTTTATTTTTTGCTGCCTTTAGTTCCTCCTTTTGTGTTTCTTTGTCTCTTTGTGAGACTTCTTTGTCTCTTTGTGAGACTGTTGCCTTGTGATGGGTTCTTGGAGGCATGGTTTCAGGATGGCTGTCCAATCCTTTGGAACAGCTTCCCAGTGGAAATGAAAGAGATCCCTACTATTTTAGCCTTCTGTACATTTGTGAAGACCTGACTCTTCCCCAAAGCATTGGGCTAGAATGCTGGAGGAGGCAACTGAAGTGTGAGGATGTTTGGTCTGTTGCCAGGGACAGGGAAGTTACATTTTTAACTATGTCTTATGGCTTGTTATGAGTTGTTTAGAGTCATTGTATGATGTAGGCCAGAAAATGAGAGTGATAAACAATCAAAAATTGTACTTATAAGGTGTAAGGTCTCTGAATCTTTTAAAAGACAAAAAAGTATCTATCACACAATTTACAAAGGAAAGTTTAGTAACATGGATCCATGCTATCTATATTTTGAAATGTTTTGGAAAAATAAACACTTTCATATTTTATATGTTATTCACTTCTTTCATTTACATTTCAGATGATTCAGGGTTTCTTTTTTAACCAATGCTTTTTTGAAATAAGACTGGAATCTCTTGAGATCATTGTGGTAATATGCTATTAACATTTCAAGTATTCAGCAATATCCCTAGGAAACCCTTGGGCTAGCTTTTCTTTTTCAAGTGTACTTTTAAAGTTTGGCTTAATTTTTTTTAATGTGTTCTGAAAATTTTTAATAATTTTCTCTTTGTGTCTGTCTATTTGTCTTTCAATGTTAGATTTCTTTTTTTATTAGTATTGATTTCAGAATATGTTTTATTATATCACAGACATATGAAAATGCATGAGTAAAAGTAAGGAGAAATGGCTTTGTATGGGAAGTCAATTCATCCTACAGCTTCCATCATTTTTTTTATAGAAAAGTACTCACCTACTTTTCCCCCAAACTTTAGATATTTGTGCTTCATTTCATAATTCATCAAAGCTTGCAGGAAACATTTTCTAAATAGGTAAGTAGCATTTTGTTCATGATACTTTGTCTTGAAATTAAAATATTACAGGAAATTCCTAAAGAAGTAAGAGTTTGGCCTAGTGGTTAAGGCACCAGGCTAGAAACTAGGAGACTGAATTCTATCTAGTTGTAATCTTAGCCTTGAAGGCTGCCTGGATGACTTGAGACAATTGTTCTGTCTCTCAGCCCATGACATCTTGCTCACGCAACAAGTTGGTTGATCAATTCCTCTCACAACTAATGGATTAAAACTCAAACAACATTAGGAAGAAATAAAAATTTCTGGAGGAAGTAGTACTTATAGCTAAACAGGACTCCAGATGTGTAACTTCTTTTACGATATACTTATAGTTAAGAATTAATATAATGAAACAATCAGAACTCTCTAGTTTATTATTAAAAGAATATAGCTTGGTTGATTTTGTGATTTAGTCAAAAGTATTGATGGAACTATAATATTTAAACATGTAGTTTAGGTCTATGTATTCTGATTGTAGACCACTGTGTCAGTATGTCAATTCTGTGACACTTTTGCATCAAGACTTCCTAATATGGTTGATTGATTCTGCACAGTATCTGGCTGTTATCAGTACTTGGATGAAGATGAAATGGTTACAGTTCATTTCAGACAAAAATTAGGCTGTACTGGAAAGTTCAGTGAACTAAATAATTGCACTGAATAGGCAAGTTTTCAGCATTTCTCTTAATTCCTGTCCTCCCTCCTCTGCCCCATTTAAATGAAAGTTTATTTAACTATTGTGGTATAATGCATTTTAATACATTTGAAATAAGATTAAACTTTTTTTTTTGCTTTCAGCAAGATGGTATCTTTGATTTATAGTTGTGTGTAGCAGCCTTATACAATATTTCTTCATGTTTTATGTCCCCCTGCGCTACATGTTTTTCATATACCAGTTTGCAATCCATTCTCTCCCCAGAATGTCAATATTCTGCACTATTTATACTTAAGAAAAACTGTATAAGAAGGAGCTGAAGAGCAGTTGCTACCCTAGTATCTCTCTTGTTTCTTATCCCTAATTTGCAGTTGGGAAAGAAACTCAGTTTCTTTTTTTAGTCATCCCCCTTATGAAGAGAAACTGGTGTAGAGAAGCAATAAGTATCTTCACTTCCTACCTCTGTAAGTTGAAACTCTGGTTGCACATATTTTCATCAACCAATACCTGCCAACGTGGGGTTGTTATTATTTGTGCTTGAATTCACAGGTTTGAAATTACATGGAATGGATATATGTTAGAAGAAAATGTATATTCACTTTGACTGTATTTATCTGCAGTTCCCAGCATTCATATTTCATTTAGGGCAGTGCCACTATATGTTTAGTACTTATACAATAGTCACAACAAAGTAGAAAGTAAATTGTAAAATTTTAGATCTTTTTGAGATAAACTATTAGACTGATATTCATATTTCCAAAGGCCTTTGAGATAACTCTCATAATGCTAGAATAGTATTTACTTTCATGACAAACAAGCAAGAAAAAAATCCTGTTCCATGCCCAAATGCCTTATTGTAAGCTGCCTTTCTTTTCTGTCATCACTATGCTCTTATTTGCCTTTCCCTGGTAGCTACCATAGTTCATTGAATGTTGCATAACTAATCACAGTTTGTTTGTTTGTTTGTTTGTTTATTTATTTATTTATTTATACTTGAACTTGTATGCCGCCCCATCTCCGAAGACTCGGGGAGGCTCACAGCTAAAATACAGAACAATAAATACTTAAAAAACCATTAAACTAGATTACAAGCCCAAATATTAAAACAATACAATCATAAGCCAGTTAGCTCCTTTATACCTTAACTGAAATAATTTGAAGATGTTGTATGTCTAACATAGGGGTATCAAACTTGTGGCCTGTGGGCCGGATGCGTCACCCACTGGCCACGCCTATCCCCGGTTTAGCAAAGGGGGAAAAAGTCATGATACGTCACATGACAACAACCTGACATTGTGAGTTTGACACCCCTGGTCTATGAGATGCAGGCTTATAAAGATAAATTCACTATTTATTTAATACTGTAGTTAATTTGATGTCAAATCTCATTATAGAAGTTGTATTCACAGAAGCATGAGCATTTCTATAGAAAGCTAGTGATATAATCTTCTTTGCTTCCCATAAGAGAAGCTTATAGTATAAACCACTTTTTAATATATTAAAACAGGTCCTTACTATCTTTTTGAAATGTTTTTCATAAGAAGATAATAATGCACCCTAATAAATAGAAATAGTAGAATAGGAATTGAAATATATAGTGGGTACCTATTATAGGTTTCCCCTATGATAGAACGTCAGAGTAATTCTGTTACTCAATGACATAAGGTACAGAAATGCAAATTACCTCCAAACTGCAGTATTCCATCGATTTGCATTCAAAATCCAATTTCAGAGTCTTTCAAAGGAGTGGCTGTCCCCGTAAGATCTTAACCTCTGTGTTTCTCCTCCATAGTTCATACAAGCACAGCTCCTTTTCTTACAACATATTGAAATAAGTCCTATTTTGCCAATGAAGTAATTACCATTTCAAGGATACCCCATTTATTTGTATCATCTAAGAATTATAAATTATTTGATAATGGGAAACATATTTAACTCACAAATTAGATTTTTCACATCTAGACTATGTTTGGAACCCACTTGGGAATTAATAATTTATTTTAAAACATATTGATCAAACGTTTAACAAATCAAGACTAGAACTCTGTAGCAAGGATATATTTGTGAGTTCACATACAAAAATCTCTCCAAAATAGTTTGCAGTCTTTTAGAACAAAGCTTTATATTTAAAACTATTTTTTATTTTAAATGGGTAATAGAACACTGTTAATGAAAATTAGAAATTGGTATTAATAGTGTGGGAGAAATAAGCATTGCAGTATTGCAGCATCTAAAGCTACAGGCATTTGGGCTTTCCCATTTTGGTAGCAAATAGGGGGAATTATAGGTTCCCAGTTCATGTTAGGGAGACACCCCTCCATCTGTTCACAGTGCAGCTTGTTTCCAATTTAAAGCACAGATTTCAATGCAAACATCAATTTCTTTCCCTGTTTTATATGCAAAGTGAGCCTTATGAATCACAGCGTTACTGCTACTGGGACCCCAACCAAATTCTCCCCTCCCCAAATTCACAGGCTTTTCGTTTGAATACCTGCTTACAGTGGTGTGCAATGGACAGCTTTGAGAAGAAAAATTGATAATCTTCATGGAAGAGTAATTTGAATGAAATTACACTTGACAGCCTGTCTCCAAGCAAGCAAGGAGAGTGAGAGGAGCCTTTGCTAAGCTCCAAAGACTTGCCTAAAATCAGTGTACTTGGAGCTTCCCGGGGAAAATAAATTCACAGCTTCCTCAACATAGGAGGGAAGCTTTTGACTCAACCTGTGCTACAGTTTTTAGTGAAGAAAGGTAGCCATGGAGGAAAATATGGAAGAGGGACAGACACAAAAAGGTATTGTGATAGCTGTTGGAGCTCTGTTTTTTAATGAGCCAGTTAATATTTCTGCATTTGTTCTTGCTATTGCTGCCTTAATGTGTAAATTGTGCATAGATGATGAGGAAGATGTTTTTTTCTCTCTTCCATTTGTGGTTTGTGCAACAAGATAGATGGGTAACGTTTTGCCAGTTTGCTTTCAAAATTTACAGGCTGAAGGAATTTACAACACCATGCTATATATAAAATAATTCATGCGGTGAACATTTTAAGCTGTACTGTTTCCCAGACCAGTCTTTGTTAACCTTCATTTATTTTGTGTTTTCACGCTTGTCTAGCTGGGTCAAGGGATCCCAGGGTGAATTAAGAGAGAGCCATTCACACACACATTTGTAGTTAGATGCATTTGGAATCCAACAAAGTGGCCATTATTTACACCTCTGAATGGGTTTCCTTTCCAAGATAAACAAAGAGTCTGCATATATTTGGTAAATTTCTGGTAGAGCTGTCTTAATTTCTTTCCCTCCCTCTCTCCTTTCCTTTCACTGTCTGTTGAGAAGGCTTTGTTATATGGTGAAAAAAATGTTGTAAATGCTGAAAGATTGCAGGTTGACGATCCCCCATTGGACTATGCACAATGAATCTTTTTGTTCCTGAATAAAATAGTCTGCCGACTGTTTTCCTGTATTATTTTGTGTGCAATTTCTCATGAGCATTGTATGTAGCTGAAATGTGCCACCATTTACATGGTATACTATGCTTATTGCTTTGTATATCAGGTGATAATTCTGCATTTTTCTCTGTTTAATTCTCCCTACCCCCTTCCCCTTCATAATCTTCTGCTATTACATCAGTGCATTTTGTGTTGCCTGGGCATTGTGGGATTCCTTAGACATACTGAAGAACACATTTGGAATATCCAATGCATTAGTAATAAGAACATATTTAAGCCCAATGTGATTTGGTTTATCAAGATAACAGATATTACAATCCATTTCAGAAGATTGCTTTAGGAACTACTTAAAACAGCTCCATATTTCAGAACCCTGATATAATGGTGGCTTCCATGTTTTGATTTTTAGGTCCATGTTAGTCTTCTTGCTGCATGTAGATGTCATGATTTTCCTTTATAGTTGACCCACTAAGATTGCATTTATTCTTTCAGTGTTTACCTACTCTCTGACCAGTGTTTTGCCCCTATATAAAAATCATCATTCCTTTCAGCAATGTGATTTTTTGTGCATTTTTGTGTTTCTAAGTGTCAAATGTTTTTCGAAATCTATTTGTAATTCTAAAGCATAAACATATACAATCATAGTTTTTTTTAAAATTTTAACATTTAACAGCAACATGTATACATGAAATTTCATGAAAAACCAGAAACAGAACATAGTGTATGGGTATTTGTGTGGGTAGTAAATGCCATTTTCTGAGATCATTCTGTTAGATTGTAAAATATCACATATATGTTTTTCTGCCCAATATTACAATTACTGACTCTTCATATGAAAACATATTCCGAACATGTAATATAACAGTAGTATAAATCCCAATTGGGAATATTCTTAGGGGGAGCAGACCCTGAAAATATTTACAATTAGTAAGACATATACCAAGTAATGGCTGCTATAGACAAAGATAAGTCCTTATTCAAATGATAGGTAATTGAAATAATCAGTGGTTATTCTGCATGCTGTGATTGATATTGGGATGCTTCAGTTAAGACTTTTCCCACACAAAATTTGCCATGCGTGAAAGCCTTTTTCTCTGTAGATATGATCATAGACATTGGAAGAATACTTTTGTTTTTGTTTTAGCTGGACAGCAGGGAAAAATGACCATTAATCTAGCATTGTTTGAAAAGCGGGGTGGGAAAATTAGGAGCATGAACATTATGATCTGAACTGGGAAGATGTTCCTATGGCAAACACAGGCTATGAAGCTCTGGGGTCTAAAAATAATCCTTTGCCTCAGAAGAGGCAATAATCTTGAACCTTTGTGTCTGTAATAAATTCTTATATCAGTATGTACAAGATATATGCATCATTTTTTTTTAGCCTGCATGATATTTTTTATGGTTTGACTAGCTCATTTTGTTGTTTTCCATAGAAGCACTGCTATTGATAAAGGCGGTCAAAAATGCTTCCATATCCACCGAAATTGTTTTCTCCCTTCTCCTTGCAAACCAGTTCAATTATATATAGCATCACTATGAAGTCCTCCATTCTTTACATCATCAGAATGTTTTGAACTTCCCCTTCATAAGATAGCAAACTGCTATCAAGCTGCTATCAGCAAATCTCTCTCTCTCTCCCTCCCTCTCCCCCTCCCTCCCTCCATCTCTCTACACACACACACACACACACACACACACACAGAATTGAGACAGTTGCCTCTTTATTTATACAATAATATTTTATCATTGGGTCCATTGCCTGTAGTAAAATATCAGTTTAAAATGGTAATATGGTAGAGGAGAACTTTGTCATCCATAATTCCATTACACATGGTGTCATTTTCTGTGGTTGTTAAAAAGAAATCAGATCTTAATATTGCAGTACAGACATTCTTGAGGTTTTTCTTTTTCTTTTGTTATATTACACATATTCAAAATGATAGATAGCTTCTACACTTGTAAAAGGTAATTATTTTGAAGGGTTCATTATTTGTGTTCTCATTATTTGCTGATGTAAGGCAGGAAATGAACCACTGCAAATAATAATAATAATAAGGATCATGGCCACTAAAAGTCTAATATGCGTCTTACTTTTGTATGTGACATATACACTCATATATACATCTATAAGCAATGGCATAAATATATATTTATTCAACCAACAATTTGACATAATCCAGATCCTAAATTAACCATGACTGTGAACTCATTGGTTGGGTCAGTCTATCATGTGGGGAATAATCATTCAGATAATCTTTATAAAGGATGATAATACAAGATAACTAAATTCCAATTGATCAATGCAAGTGCTACAAAATATTAAATGATGCAAGCACTCTTTTCTAAAAATATTTTATAGCATGAATTAATTACCTTGGAATTCGGAGCTTCAAGCCTGAATCAACAGGCAAAAGCCATTTAAGAACAACATTTGTTTTGTTGTATGCTATTTTTTGTATAAAAAATGAATTCAAATATTCCAGTAAGATGTAATTTTATATTTATGCATCAAGAATGAACAGTAACAAAGCTAATATCTAGATTGTTTAAATTTACAGATCTTTCAGGGAAGAATGATGCTACAGTTTATCTAAACCAATGTTCTGGATTGTGTCCAATTCACGTCATTACACTTTTCTTCTTCTTCTGTGGACGGTATAAATGAAGGAAAGCAGTTTCACCTTTCCTTGTTCCCTGAATCAGTCTGGTATTCTTCAAATATACTGGTGCCCTCCAGATGGAAAAAGACTTTCATAAGCAACCTGTCATCTGAGAGTCAATAGCTTGACAGTGGCTGTTTTAAGGATAGCAGGAAGTAGGTTGTATAGATCACATGACACTCAAGCAGTTGCATTTTTTTAAAAAAGACACCTGTTGCAGACAGATGCAGTGTTCACATTCTTCCAGAGATCTCTTGGAAATATGATCTGAAATGCTGCGTAACTTTAGCAAGAAAAAGTCATTGGGTGGAATTCTGACTGCAGAATCTAATTAATTTGTATACTTAGTCATGAATGACTATTGGTGGGGTGAAGATGAAGTGGGATAAAAATTGCATGCCATTTTTCATTCTAGATTCAGAGTCCATCAGAAAGAATATTTTCCATGATACAGGGTCAGAGTAAATGGTACATTAAATGTGTGTATGCATTTATTTATTTATTTATTTTTTGGACTTGTATGCCACCCCATCTCCGAAGACTCGGGGCAGCTCACAGCTAAAAACAACAACAATAAATAATTAAAAAAAGATTAAACCAAATTCACAAGCCCAAAAATAAAAACAAATTTATAATACTTAAGAAGTTTAAAAACCATCCCCCCCAAGGAAGGGTCACAGCCCAGATTGGTCAAACAACCAGGTCTTCAAATCATGGCAGAAGGTGCGGAGGTCAGGGGCCAGGTGGAGCCCTAGGGGAAGTTGGTTCCAGAGGTCAGGGGCCGCGACAGAATAGGCTCGTCGCCGGGGGACTGCCAGCCGGCATTGGCCCACCGACGGGACCCCAAGGAGTCCTTGCCTGTGTGCTCGCACAGGGCGATTGGCACTCGATATCGGCAGGAGTCGCTCCCTTAAATATTGAGGACCCATGTCGTGAAGGACTTTGTATGTTAAAACTAAAACCTTGAATCCCATTTATCTATCATTTCTTTTAGAAAAAAAACAGTGGTTCTTACACCAAATCAAAAACTACATAACTTCTTTCCCATGTGGCACTAAACTACTATAAAATCAACTAGCTCAACTATTTGCCCCAATTAGGTGAAGATAGTAACTTTCCATTCAGAGCAAAAAGCTGTTTTTTGTTGCAGAAGTATTTTTTATTAAGAAAATATTTGAAGATAAAGAAAAATGTCTTCTATAAACCATAATTTGAATTCCTTTTGTATGGTTTACTCCCCCACCTTATCCCATCTTATTGTAACACAGACAGACAGAAACACAGGTACTCACACAAAAATACACAGTAATCATATGCTTCCAGGGAAGGAGGCAAATGAGTGCTGCCTAATAGTATATCTGGAGGAGGATGAATTTAACTTGAGGTTATGAGCTTATGTTTGTCCTCAGAACTGAATTCTTTCCATCAGGATCCTTTTGGTGTAAAAGGCTCAGCCTCCTCTTTAGAATAGTTCCTAAAAGAAAAACAAGCAACTTGGTTGGGCTGTGACCAATTTTAACAGAATTTTATAAAATGATTGAATTGTGCCTGTTATCTACTATATATTTATGAAATACAAATTTCACTTGCCTTTGTAGCCCTCTTAGTCTCCCCTCTGAAAAATGACAGGTAGAAGAATAGTCAAACAATCCAAGTCTAATTCTCAAGAGACTACTGATAGCCAAAAAGGCATAGAAATTGCTGTCAGCAAATTAATCTGAAACACAAAAGTAAATTGATCCAAATCAAAGTTGAGGGGTGAAGAAGAAGCAAAGTTGGGTCAGAGCAATAAAGATTTATTGGAGGCTTAACAGGTATCTAGGATTCAAAAGGCAAAGTAACAAGATACACAGGGTTATAAATAAGATGTTCTGCTTTGAACATTGAGCTGTTTCTAAAGAAAGCTGAATCAATCCTCCCTACTATAGCTGATATTCAGCTAGCCTGATTTAGCTGCAAGGCATCTAGGTGAATTCAACTACTGCAGGGCTGTTAAACTCCTGGCCCGTGGGCAGGATATGTCATGTGCTGGCCACGCTCACACCCGGTTTAGCAAAGGGGAAAAAAGTCCCACTACATCATGTGACACCACCATGATGCAGTGACTTTGATACTCCTGAACTACTGTCAAGCATATCTTATTCTCAAGGTGCTCTTCTTCCTAACAAAAACATTTTCTTTCTATATCATATCACAGCAAGTACCATTCAAGTTGGGAGAGTTGCCGTTCAGATACATTATGGTTTCTTGTTCTGGTGTTAAATGAAAGGAATACAGAAAATTCTAACTGTGGTGGTCATCAGGATTCTTGCTGTTCATATCTGGATATGAACTTCTGGATCAGAATCCTAGAACCAAGGGCTACCATGCACTGATTTTGGCTTCAGTTGAGTCTAGGTTTTGTTATGTTGGTATATGAGATTGGGTAGGATAGCCTAGGTTGACTTCTTTTTCTAGGGAGTTTTTCTTAGATGATATAAGACATTGTCAGCTTGGTATTTGTTGTCTTTCTTCTGGAGTGATTAATCTAAGAACTGGTTCAATTATTCCCCAGTTTTATTTCTAAAGATAGTTTGGGATCTGTGTGAGCCCAAAATAATTCCAATAAAGTTTATATTAGAAGATGCATCTTTACTCTGTGCCTGTCCCATGTGTAAACAGATTCAGATACCCAAGTAAAGTTTAGTAGGGCAGGGTAGTCAAAGAAAATGTCAAGGGCACACTTTAAGATACCTTGTTGCCTGTCCTGTTGTAATGCATAGAAAAATGAACAAACAAGAGTAGCTCAGGGTTGTTAGTTATTAAGTATCAGGACTCAAAGATGTAAGAAGTATTTCATAGATCAGGGGTCTCCAACCTTTTCGACCTCAGGGACCACCAAACTCATACTTTTAAATCCTGAGGACCACTAATATGATTTTTTTAAAAAGATAATATATTTAATATAAATTTTTTAATGTTTATATTAAATATAAATTTAATATTTAAAAAATGTGTGTGTGTGTGTGCTTATTTAATTATAACAAAATTGTAAATGCTTAATCATAACTGTGGGGCAGAGCGAAGGGAAAGGAGGGGCCTCTCTCATTCTTTGGGGGGGAAAGAGGGAGGATCTAAGAAGCCACATGGTGCCTGGAGGCTGGGAAAATCTGGACGAGGAGGAACCGGCTCCCCCTCAAATGGAAGAAAAGCAGAGCCATCTCATACCTCCCCAAGTCAGAGGAAACCTCTCCCTCCTTTGCCAGGTTTGGCTGCCTGGAGTAGGGGGAGGGAAGGAGGGCCGGGCTGGAAGTGCTGATGAAGACGGGCTCCTAACCAGGCAACACGCCCCCCTTCAGCCTCCACATAAGAAGAGGACTCCCTGAGGCTAAGCTCCAGGTTTCTCCTGCCGCTTCCAAGCAGAGAAGGATCCCTCCCTGTGTGGAGGCCGAAGTGGGGGGGTATCGAGCCCAGAAAAGCTTGAGCTCTCACCTGCAGAAACAGGCTGGTTATTAGGAGCCTGTCTTCTTGGTCTGTGTATTTGGTCTCCGCCCCCTCCCCCTCCTGCCCCATGCCAAAGGAAAGACAGCCAGGCTTCTCCTTCCCTCCTACCCTTCCCCCTGCTCCCTTTCCACCACTGAATTCTACTCTGGGACAGAGAAGAGCACGCTGGAAACGTGTGTTGGCATTTCCAACAGACCTTCCTCCGGCACTCGCCTGCAATTCTTCACCTTCCTCCAGGCCTGGCTTGCTGAGGGGGGAAAGCAGCCCTGATGTCTCTGCTGCCCCCCCCAGGAAAAGAAAGCGATCAGAAACAGCTCTTGCTGGGGCAAAAGAGCAGAGATCGGAAGGCACAGGCAACAGAAAGCAGCGCTTTTCAAAGGCGGCAGCTTCCGTCTTCTCTTGCCTGTCCTTTCCTCGATCTGAGCTCTTTCGCCCCAACGCGAGATGTTTCTCCTCATTTTTTCTGTGCTTCCCTGGGAAGCGATGGCTGGTGCTGGGGGGGGGCGAGCAGCAGAGCAGAGGGCCGAGAGGGATGAGGAAACCAATGCTGACGCCCCATTCCGGACCTCTGAACTGGATGGTGAACGCAGACTTCTCCACTCCGCCTCCTCCCACCACCAGCCACTACTTTTCTTGCCCTGGGCCATCCCTACAGCCCATGGCCATAGAGGAAGAGCCAGGCCAGGAAAGGCAAACTGGAAGGTGCGGGAGTGGCGCGCAAGTGCAAATAGTGCAGCGTTCCTGCACCTTCCGGCCATCTCCATTGCCACTTCAGCATGCCTGTGCCACCAGCCTCCTCTTGCTGCAACAGCACCATTACCTCGTCCTGGCCAGCGAGGGTTGCGCTGCTTTTTGCAGGTTTGCACTCGGCCGAAGGGTGGGAGCCAGTGGGTGGGTGGGCCATAATCCAGGGTTCAGCCTGGACTAATTGCTTTGGGGGGACATTTCTCTGTGGCCCACCAAAATTTTCTCATGGACCACCAGTGGGCTGTGGCCTATTGGTTGGCGACCACTGTCATAGATTATTAGAAATGTTACAAGAACTAGTATGTGTAGTAATTGAAGCTAGGTACACATACAAAATAAAGCCACATTGAACATATTAGCAGCAATTTTCAAAGCAGGAAGGAAATATCTGCTGGGTATTTCAGTTTTACACTCATATGACTATCTACTTTAGAAGTGGAAAGAAGAGTGCAAAATACAATGCCTTCCATTTCATATACTGTTTATATTTAAGCTGTACAAAAGATAGTAAAGCTTTTCTTTATGTTCTGATGAGTGCATTACGTTTTGTCCTGACCTTGATTTTGTTCTTCTGCTACATCCATCAGTGAAATTTCAAAGCCAAGTTCTAGTCTGGCAATAGGATTGCATAACTAGCAGTAATGAGGTAATTATGTTTATTATTGGTGGTTAATTAATAGATTAAAGTGTTCACAGCTTGATTCAGATCAAGGTACTCTATATTGATTGTCAATATTAAAAGAATTATTGCTTTGATGCAAGCCCAAATATGATATTGTTAGTAATAGAATGTAAAATGCAAAATAGTTCATTCCATATTTTGTGTGTTGAAGCAAAGGAACACCTAGATAGTTGAGTTCATACAATTCTGGAGCTAGCTCAGGAACCACATGTTTCACAGAGGAATTTCAACAAAAATGTTCTGCATAATTTTTTAAAATATTGGAGAAAAGGATCTACAAAGTATCATCTACAAGGTCTTTCAGATTTCAAGGGGATCTCATTCTAGAGACTTAAGCTCATTCCTAATAGCCGGATGCTCCCTATTTATCCTCCTCCTGTCAGTTGTTTTGCATAGTCCAGTATGAATACAGTTCCCTTCTATGAATATAACTGAGACAACTAAGGAGTTAAAGAATTTTACCCCGCCCCCCAATCTTCTCTTGTTATTGGCTTTCCTCTTCTGCTAGCATATCTACATTTTTCTCTTTTGATTCTCTTAGCTCTCATTTCAAGTCAAAGTTCCTCTTACCGTTAACATTTTCTAACTTCCTTTCTGTAATATTAGCTCCTTTACTATTACATCTACCTTCCATATAAGTTTTTTTAGTTCTTACTGTAGTTGAAAGTTATATATGGATCCATAACAATTTTCTTTGCCCACCTAGCCCCTTTTATTTTCTCCTTAGAATGGTGCGCAAGTGTACTTGCAATATCTTATTTTTAGCAGTTCCCAGCACTTCGCTCTACTTGACCTGAAGATTTATGTCTATAATCTTTCATGGGTGTACTCTACGCTTGTTGACATTGACCCTTGTGAAATCTTTTATGTATCTACAATGAAGATCCAGTGCGTCTTTCTTCAGTATTTTGAACTCTGAGATAACACAATCATTACAGATAGTCCTTGACTTACAACAGTTCATTTAGTGACCGTTCAAAGTTACAACAGCAGTGAAAAAGTGAGTTATGATCATTTTTCATGTTTACAGCCATTGCAGCATCCCCATGATCATTTGATGAGAATCCAGATGCTTGGCAACTGGCTCATATTTATGACAGTTGCAGTGGCCCAGGGTGATGTGATCACCTTTTGCAACCTGACAAGGAAAGTCAGTGGGGGACCCAAATTAATTGAATAACGGTGTTACTAATTTAACTGCAGTGATTCACTTTACAACTGTGGCAAGAATGGTTGTAAAATGGGGCAAAATTCACTTAACAACTGCCTTATTTAGCAATAGAAAGCTTGGGCTCAATTGTGGTAGTAAGTCAATTGGCTGTTTCTTCAGCCAACTCTTTCCTGTTTATTAGTATAGATATAGAAAAACCAATACTATGAAGGCACTGAGCAACCTTGTCTGAGTTGACTATTCAGTATAAATTTGACAAAGTTATAGTGAGGGCTTTTCAGTATGCCCATGTTGGAAACCTCAAAGTTTTGTTTTGAAGGTTCTGATCACTTCATTGTTTTCAATGAATCTCAGTGAACAATTGATGTTGAATTGACCTTAATGGTGATTTTTAATCTAATTTCCTTGATTGTGCCAAATTGCCACAATTTTATTAAAGTAATTATTAAAGAGGTACTTAAGGGACAAATAATTAGTAATGTGCCTGTATAAACCTGGAGAGAGAAAAAAGGTAAATATCTTAATATGGGTAGTCCTTGTTTAGTGATCACATTTGGGACCAGCAACTTGTTCATTAAGCAAAATGGTCACTAAATGAAACGATGCTTATAATCTTACTTCAGCTTTCCTTTGCTTTAAAGTCTTGTCAAGGTTATAAGTACAGGCATTTGTTGTAACTTTTTAAAAATCATCACTCCTAAAAATGATAGCAACTGCCTCAGCAAAGTGAGGGCTATCTATACACAAAGGAAATCTATGCTATCAGGACTCTATATTTCAAATGTAGTGTCTAAGAGTCACTAAGAGGCAATGTGAATGTCAGGTGCATCTCACTAGGACAATCCCCAAGATTGGTAAATAACACAAAGAGTCAATCCTACTTTACATTGTAAGTATCCAAAATATTTAGAACTTTTCTTATTGAATGAAGATTCTATTAAATTCGAATGTCAATCTTTTCATAATCCATAAACATGTTAAACTTTTATCTGGACTGAGTTGCTTTGTCTTGGCTTTCACCAGCAGAACTAAACTAGTGGAACTTCAGAAGAATATGACATCTGCAAAGAAAGGGCGTACAACTTTTCAGGACAAAGGGGTAGAGCAAATCAGAGTTTATTTTATGTACATTTAAATCAAATGGCTCTAGTTTTTGTGCATGTGGGCCATGGCATAATGTAACATCTGTGTATCTCCTAAGAGCTTTAGAGAAAGTAACTTCATATACCATTCTGATAGAAACTTACTTTTCCTTTTTTCTAAAGTTTTATGCATACAGCCTTTAAAGTTTCAGGCATAAGTTTTAAAATCCTCACTTCTTGGATATTTGGCTTTTTGGTTTATTCCAAAAAGACTGATGGTGTCTTCTTTGTGCCACCACAGGAGTGTTATTGTCCCCAGATGAGCTACACTATAATAGGTCAATGATAAATGATCAGCTCATGTCTATATGAATTTTCTCTCTCTTTACAGATTACCAGTCTTTTCAAGTGACTTTTTAAAGTGTAACTTGTTTTCGACACTTGGGACAGATCAGTGATTCTGCTGCTCAAGCACCTCTCTTGAGGTGACTAGTGTACTGTACTCATGGGCTTGATGTCGAGATGTTTTAAAAGGTTAATTTCAGGGGACTTCAAATTCTACCTGGGACTGCCTTGAGTGGTGCTACAATGGCAACTATAATATGTCCCAAGTTGTACTGTAACTAACATTGTTACTATATATTGGAAATGATTTTCTTTTTTTTCTATTGGTCAGGAAGACATTGGTCTCAAATATTAAATTTTATCTTTGTTCCTTTACTATTCCCCTACTGTGAGCAATTCAAATGTTAGTTGTGGTCTAATTTTAATATTTTTAACTTATTTCTTTGTTCTTTCTTTTTTAAATTGATTTCATTTGTTCATAGGTATTAACTTCAACCATGGAATTTAATGTTTTTTAATAATGTTATTAATAATTATATAAAACAGATAAAACTAACGAAGAAACTTATTACAAATAAATAATATATAAAAAGAAAAAAACTAAAAGTGTTGAAAATACTAACAAAAAAATTCCTACCTCAAAAAAGATAGTAAGAGAAATAAACCCCGCATCATCCCCAGCAAGCATAACCAATATTAACAATTTATTACTGTCTCTTTAATTACAACCCAACATATCTCCATGCTCATCCTATACCCGAGCTACAAATATTCACCAGCATTGCATAGCAAGCTGTGCTTTAACCAACATGAATTTATGACATCATCAACTTTAGATGTTTGGAATAAATAAAAGTACATTGGGGCAAGAACTGTTTCCTGTGTATGTGTATACATTCTACAGTCTTATTTTGACTGTCAACAACAGATGGTACATGAATATTTGAACTAGCAAAAATCCTATAATTTTTAAGTTTCCTTGTATGAAGTCATATTGGCATGTAATAGCATCTACTTCTGGGAAAGCCCGGTTAAAGAGGGACTGCCAAATAACATTCATTGATTCTGAGATAATTATTTCAAACAGAAATATCATGAGATGGTGTGATATTCATCCAGGGAGATTAACAACATTAATTCGATTACTTTGAATTAAATTCTGTTTCTTATTCAAAGCCTACAGTTCTTCCATTATGTAATTAGAATCTTTATACCCAGTATAGTAATTCCACAATCAAATCTAATTTCATTTTTAGTATTGTTCTTACTCTGCATAAAAATAAATTGACATAAAATTGTCATCTTGGAAAACTAAAGGCAGTTGCTAGTACAATGATTTTCATATTAATATAATATGTTGAGTCCTGTCATGTTTTGCCGTACCAGTTCTTCAAAATACTATCAATAAAATTTTGAAATATTTTAAATTTTCTAGTTGTAAAAAAGCAAAATTTCTTAGCAGAGAGTGGTAGTATGGCCAAAAATAATGAAATTGATGATTATAGAAAGGTTTCATTAAACCTGAGTTAATATTTGTGTCAAATGTTTGACACTATGAAAATTGACCTTCCTTCCTTCCTTCCTTCCTTCCTCCCTCCCTCCCTCCCTCCCTCCCTCCCCCCCTCATTCCCTCCTCCCCCTCCCTCCCCTCCCCTCCCTATTTGCAGAATTCATACTGAACAATGCTTATTAATTCTGCCTTTTGGATCATTTTGATTACCAACTGCGTTTTCAAAAAATTCTTGCTTCAACAAAAATCATATTTAATAACTTCTCATGTAGAAGTTCTTTTCTCTATTTTAGAAAGAGCTTGGAAAAGCACTATTTATTTCTTTATAAACAATCATGCCACAATCCAAAATCCAGACAAGAACCAACATATTTACAGGGATCTAGGGAAAATATAACAGCTGGTAACTGTATCACCAGTGTACTACTAGCCAGCAAGTTAGCTAAGAATAACATTCTTCTTCACACTGGAAAGAAAATAAAAACAAAACTAAACAAACTCAAGCTAAAAATTCCCCAACTTCCTGCCTATAAATCCAGATGTTTGAACAAATTGACATTTTTAGTCCGGCTTCAAGAAAATGAAAGACCCTTTTCAATGCATAATAATGCATCAGTCAAAGCTAATAAGTCTGAATATATACTACCTTGTACTAAAAGTGATGCAGACACTTCCAACACACATTTTCTATATACAATTCTACATACAGGTACTGGATGAAATCATATTTTCCAATAATACTTTAAAAGGCTCTTATTGTTGCAAGCAAAGTTGCAGTAAGCAGATCAAATATCATTTTTTAAGAGTCTAGATTTTTACTGTGTTACTAGATTTACAGTATATCCATTTTGCATAGGATGTTGAGAGAGGCAGATTCAGAACTTAAGGTGGGTATTATTTCCAGCAAATGTCACAACAACTACAGGCTTGGGTATCACTTTATCTGCTGAACTCAGCTGATTGTGAAATAGAGAACTGCATGAGCCAATGAGGTGTAGTAGTGAAGTTGTTGGGTTGGAACCAGGGAAGCCCAGATTCAAGTCCACTGTCAGCCACAGCAGTTCAGTGGGTCTATATACTGGCCTGTCTTTCAGTTCTTGTTTGCATCCTTGTCTCTCTATTTCTCTTTTTAAAATGCAGTATTAATTTCCACCACTGTGTGCATTTACCTTGAAAATAAGTTTTGCTATTATCTTCAGTAACAAACAGTTAAATTTCTGTTGTTAACACTGATATCAATTGATAATACAACACTTCAAAATGTTCTGGATCAGTTAAGCATATAATTTATATGATGCTAAAATAGTTTTTCCTTGGAGTTCATTTGTTACTTGTGAAATCAATGCAGTTTCCAAAGCGAGAGTTCCCATTGTGTTTCTCTGCAAATTACATGCAGTCTATTTCTATGCATCGATCCTATTTACATATATGCATCAGGACAACCTTGTTCTTCAGAATTGTTTTTTTTATGCAGTGTTTTTCATACAGTGTCTTTTTTTTTATCCACTAAAGATTCTTCTTCTACATCTCTAAAACTCTTAAATAATATATCACTCAACCTTACATGTCTTTCATGTTCACATGCAGACCCAGCAGTGCAACGAAAGCTGTTATATCTCAGTGAATAGGTTCTATTCACAGATCCATTTATTTTCATTATCACAGTTGGACCATGTCAGTGTATGAGAGTCCATGAATTGGAATATACATGGTAACAGGTCAGCCAATGGGAACTGTTCGGTGACTAAGATACAGTACCTGTTGTGAGCCAGACGGCTTAAGCTTACTGGTCTGTATGTAAGGGTTACTTTGTCCTTATTGTTTCTGTGATTATGACTTCTAGATTGTGAGTTCTGGTTCTGGGTATTGTATACATGCATCATACTTTATATTATTGTATATACACAAATTTCTTCTGTAAATGAATCCTGCTGAATTATTTACTTGTGTGCTGGCTGGATTGCTGCAAACTCTGACAGACCATATGAGCAGGACATGCTTGTGTAGTTACTGAAATGCCCTTAGTTCACATAAAAAGCTACAGATGTGGAGGTGGGGGGCTGTCAAATGTTGTCCCAAGGCCACTGCAGTAATTCTTACACTTAAAAAGTTCTCATGGGAACATGAGGATTCAGTTTTATAAGATACTTGATTGCAAATTCAAGCAGCTTTAATTATAACAAAGATCATTATCTACAAAGGTAAGTATCTGGTACTCTATACAGGCAATCCCCAGGTTACGAGCATTCCCTTAGTGAACGTTTGAAATTACACGATAAGTGTCCCTAGTGTTTGCGAATAAGTCCCAAAACTAGAATCTTGCAGCACCACAGCAGTCGTTCGCCCTTACGAACAACTGCAGAACCCTGCAACATTTGTCCTGAACATTGCTAGCCAAAATGGAGCTTCTGAGGGGCAGATTCACCCCTCTGATGTTCTGTTCGGACCTTCAGGGGCCTCGCCTGGCATGTTGCAGACTGAAATGGAGCTTCCGAGTGGCGGATCCATCCCTCCTATGCTCCTTTCAGGCCTTCAGAGGCCTCCCCTGGCCCATTGCAACTGCCCAAGCCACCAGGGAAATTGCTGAATATTGATTAACTTAGAAAGGTGGAAGGATGAATAAAGAATCTGAGCTTTAGGCCATAGGTTTATAAATGTTTTGAATGTACTATTGAGTTTAACTTTTTATTCTTGTGTGCAAAAAGCTTCATTCGACCCTGTTTCCGAGGATGAAGTGGACAGGACTATGCGGCGTCTGAGTTCCACCACATGTTTGTTGGACCCGTGTCCTTCCTGGTTGGCTTATGCCTCCAGGGAGGCCACCTGCGGTTGGCTCCGGGCAGTTATCAACGCTTCACTAAGAGAGGGTGTCTTTCCCTCCACCTTAAAGGAGGCAGTGGTGAGGCCCCTCCTGAAGAAGCCTGCCCTGGACCCGACCATGTTAGATAACTTTCGTCCAGTCTCCAACCTTCACTTTTTGGTGAAAGTTGTTGAAAGCGTGGTGGCTCGGCAGTTTCCACTCTTCCTGGATGAAGCAGACTACCTGGATCCGTACCAATCGAGCTTCCAACCCGGTTTCAGCACGGAGACGGCATTGGTCGCACTGATGGATGATCTCTGGAGGGCGCGGGACAGGGGTTTTTCCTCTGTCCTGGTCCTATTAGACCTCTCAGCGGCTTTCGATACCATCGACCATGGTATCCTTTTGCGACGCCTCAGGGGGTTGGGAGTGGGGGGCACTGTTCTTCAGTGGTTCACCTCCTACCTCTCGGAGCGGTCGCAATCGGTGTTGGTAGGGGGGCAGAGATTGACCCCGAGGGTGCTCTCTTGTGGGGTCCCTCAGGGGTTGGTCCTCTCCCCTCTTTTATTTAACATCTACATGAAGCCGCTGGGCAAGATCATCCATGGTTTTGGGGTGAGATACCATCAGTACGCGGATGATACCCAGCTGTACATTTCCACCCCGAACCAGATCATGGATGCCCTCTCCCTGATGACCCAGTGTTTGGATGCAGTATGGATTTGGATGAGCAGGAACATGCTTCGACTCAACCCGGCCAAGACTGGGTGGCTATGCATACCGGCATCTTGGTCCAGTCAGGAGTATCCATCTTTGGCCATAGGGGGAGAGGTGTTACCCCCTGTGGATAGGGCACGGAATCTGGGCGCCCTCCTGGATGTACGGCTCCGGTTGGAGGAGCAGGTGGGGGCCGTTGCCAGGGGGGCTTTTGCCCAGCTCTGCCTTGTTTGTCAACTTCGCCCATTTCTGGACCGAGATGCCCTGCGCACAGTCACCCATGCCCTTGTCACCTCTAGACTCGACTACTGCAACGCTCTCTATTTAGGACTGCCCTTGCATACCATCCAGAGATTGCAACTGCTGCAGAATGTGGCCGCGCGGGTGGTGATGGGAGTCTCCCGATTCTCCCATGTTACCTCCCTCCTGCGTGGTGCATTGGCTGCCGGTTGCACTCTGGGTGCGATTCAAGGTTCTGGTTTTAACATACAAAGTCCTACACGATATGGGTCCTCAATACTTAAGGGAGCGACTCTTGCTGATATCGAGTGCCAACCGCCCTGTGCGAGCACACAGGCAAGGACTGCTCAGGGTCCTGTCGGCAAGTCAATGCCGGCTGGCAGTCCCCCAGCAACGAGCCTATTCTGTTGTGGCCCCTGACCTCTGGAACCAACTACCCCTGGGGTTCCGCCTGGCCCCTGACCTCCGCACCTTCCGCCATGATTTGAAGACCTGGCTGTTTGACCAATCCGGGCTGTGACCCCTCCCTGGGGGGGGGAATGGTTTCTTAAACTATTTTAAATTTTAGATTTGTTACTATTTTGGGCTTGTGATTAGTTTAATTCTTTTTTAATTATTTATTGTGGTTGTTTTAGTTGTGAGCCGCCCCAAGTCTTCGGAGATAGGGCGGCATACAAGTCCAAATAATAAATAATAAATAATAAATTGCATGTGCAATTTATGTCTATGCAGATTCTCAGTCATCCCTGTCATGGTTGTCCCAAAGGTGCTTTTTAAAGACGCAACTGACTTTTTTGTTTTTGTTTGAAGACATTTCACTTCTCATCCAAGAAGCTTCTTCAGCTCTGACTGGATAGTGGGGAATTGAAGGATTTATATTCTTTGCAGACAGCTGGTCATTTGAATTCATTTAGAGAGTCATTGAGGCCATTTGGAGGTTTATCTGTGCCCTCAGAATACACTAAGGCAGAATTTTGTCCACCTCAAGGATAAAACACCCAGATACAAACTGAGCAATGTGGTATGTGCAGTACAATGCAGTGAGCCATGTGTAGATCTGTATATTGGGGAAACAAAACAACCATTTCATAAATGCTTGGCACAACATAGGAGAACAAATCCATCAAGACGAGATTCAGCAGTCCATCAGCATTTAAAAGACAAAGGCCACCCTTTTCAAGATAGAACAGTCCATATTTTGGACAGATAGAACCACTGTTTTGAAAGAGGGGAGTCAAAGAGGCCATCTATGTCAAAATTGAATAGCAGGGGAAGAATACAACAGAGAGGGAAGGATACAACATCATCTACCCCCAGTCTACAACACATTCCAGCAGTTCCAAGAAGGCTCCACATCCATTTGCCCTACTCAGGTGATCCTTAGGACACAGATAAACCACAGTGACTCTCTAAAAGAATGCAAATGACCAGCTGTCTGCAAGGAGTATAAATCCTTCCATTCCCTACCATCCAGTCAGAGCTGAAGAAGCTGCTTGGATGAGAAATGAAACTTCTTCAGAAAAAAATAAGAAAGTACAGTTGCTTCATGAAAAAGCACCTTTGGCTTGACTTTTTATTTTTTGCTCACACAGAAGATGCTAAGTAATATCATCTATTCTTAGAGAATCAGTTTAGTCCAATAGTTAAAGAATGAGGAGACCATGAGTTCAAGTTCTGCCTTAGCCATAAAAGCCAGCTAAGTGACTTTGGACCTTCACTCTCTCTCAACCCAACCCATGTCACAGGGTTGTTGTGGGGAAAATAGGAGGAAAGTGTATTGCATATGTTGCATATGTTTACCATTTTGAGATATTTGTAAAAACAATAAAGACAGAATACAAATTAAATAAATAAATACTTCTGTAGCTCCTTTATTCTTCAGATTCATTTATGTGACTTCCATAAGGGTAAAGAGTAGCCCAAAGACTTGTTCGTGAGCATGATACCTATCGTAGACAAGTTTACTGAATTCAAATAGATTGAATAAAATGAATATGGGATATTATTTCTCTTAGTTAAAATAATAAAATGACATTAAAAACAGGAGCTAATTCATACTTTGATTTCTAATCTTCCTTTTAAAAGGAAATTTAACATATTGTTGTATTTCATACAGTATTTTAAATATTTGAACCAAAAGGTGCTCAGCTTTTGTATAATTTGTTCTGAATTCACAAGGCCACTGCTTAGTAGCTAAAGTTTTATAGCTATATTACAGACGGGACTTTTAAATCAGATGCATTTTTATTAATGGTTCAGTTAGAATAGACTTGTCCCCATCTGGCACAATTAAAAATTGAAGGTACTATGGAAGCCATCATGGACACTAGGAAAAAATTTTCCAGGCTTTTTCCTTTGTTTGGACGGATGGATGGATTTTTTTGCTTCCATTAAACAGCTGTGCTCTATTTGTGCCATCTGTAAAATGTCCTATGTCTCTAACATATCACCTTCTATTATGGTTACGACTGTTCTTCCCAGCAAATATCATAGCGTACCATTGTCTGGTTCATTGATTTCAGACATAGACTTATGACATTTTGCTTTATTTGTTCATTATCAATGGGCAATAAATCTATAAAACTATCGGAGAAGAACCCATACTTCTTTAGCTATCAACTGGCTTCCTGAATATGTCATTATAAGGACAAATCAGTTTCAATTCATGTTAAATTACACATGGGCACTGCAAAAGGATGTTGGAATTTGTAAGTTGTTCATGTTTGAGTATATTGTTGTTGCTTTTAATTTTTAAAGATATTTCTGAAGCTTTCTCCTCTAATGAAAAATCTGTCAGTGATATTGTGTGTGTGTGTGTGTGTGTGTGTGTGTGTGTGTGTCTACATAGATAGAGACAAAGATTTGCCAGCAATTTTGGCAAATGTATCCAGAAGGATATACAGTATGTACTAAAAGACATATTTTAAGCTTGTAAATGTTAAGTGTGGGATCAAAATATGGTATACCTTTTAATATGGAATAAGTAGATTTACTTCATAAATATTTGTTTCCTCAGAAACAAATCCTAAGGAATCCTTAGTTTTACAGATATTTCATACTTCCTGCAGCCCTTCATCTGCTGCAGTAGACTGATTAGCCATATTTCAGGATAAGGATTTCCTGATCTTTGATGGTTTTTATAAAGTGATCCTACTTTACACTGAGATAAGAGATAGAATCCTGTTTGCAATATATGGAACTACATATTATTAACCCGTTTTGAAATAAAGAGAATATGTTTATCAATATTTAGTTTCTGGACAGTAAGTCATCTCTTCACAATATTTGTATTGCAGTATATGTATGTTTGTGTATACAAATATACACACATATGCATGTGCATGTGCATCACAAAAATGTGATACTTGCTTATGTACCCAGATACATATGAATATACCTACATTTTTAAATGGGATTCTCGTGCAGATATCATTTTGAAATTTCTTGATAATAGCTTCTTTTCTGGCAGTACCCAAAGGTGCTTTTTCAAATGGCAACTTGGCTTTCTTATTTTTCTTTAAAGGTGTTTTGCTTTTCATCCAAGAAACTTCTTCAGCTCTGATTGGATGGTGGGGAATGGAAAGATTTATATTCCTTGCAGGTCATTTGCATTCTTTTAGAGACTCCTTGAGGCCACTTGGAGGTTTATCTGTGTCCTCAGGGTCACCTGAGTAGTGCAAATGGGTGTGGAGTCTTCTTAGAACTGCTGAAAGGACTGTGTTGTAGACTGGAGATAGATGATGTGGTATCCCTCCTCCTATGTTGAGAGAGGGCTGTTCAACTTTGACATAGATGGCCTCTTTGACCCCTGTTTCAAACAGCCCTCTCTGAATAGAGGGGGAGGGATATGACATAATCTATCTCCAGTCTACATCATGGTCCTTTTAGATAGGTAACTTGTATTTGCTTCACCAAAGAAATAATTCCACGGTAAAGATTAATATACTGGATTCTATGTACTGGGATAAAACATCTCAGTCAGAGCCAAACATATCCCTGGGAGATACCAAGTCTGTCTCTCATGTTCTATTTCACTGTTCTTTTATAAGGACTTGTGCTTAAGCCTAATAATTCCCTTATTGCAAAATTGCTCTGACGACATGAGCAGAAAATGCTGTTATTTTTTTTTATATATATATTTGAACTTGTATGCCGCCCCATCTCCGAAGACTCGGGGCGGCTCACAACTAAAAACACAGAACAATAAATATTTAAAAAGACATTAAACCAAACAAGCCCAAATATAAAACACAACAATAAAATACATTAAAAAAACATCCCTCCCCCCAAGGAAGGGTCACAGCCGGGTTGGTCAAACAACCAGGTCTTTAATTCAGGCGGAAGGTGCGGAGATCAGGGGCCAGACGGAGCTCCAGAGGCAGTTGATTCCAGAGGTCGGGGCGCAACAGAGAAGGCTCGTCGTCGGGAAGTACCAACCGGCATTGACCCGCTGATGGAACCCGAGGAGTCCTTGCCTATGAGCCCGCACAGGGCGGCCGGCACTAGCTATTGGAAGAAGACGCTCCCTCAGATATTGGGGACCCATGTCGTGTAGGACTTTGAATGTCAAAACTAAAACCTTGAATCTCACCCGGAGCGCAATCAGCAACCAATGCAGGCCACGCAGGAGGGGGGTAACATGGGAGAACCGGGTAACTCCCATCACCACCAGCGGCGCATTCTGCACCAACTGCAATCTCGGGATGGTATGCAAGGGCAGTCCTAGATAGAGAGCGTTGCAGTAGTCGAGTCTCGACTACTTGGCAGTCCCATGTGCAGAATCTTTCAGAACAGATAGTAAAATTCTGTACAATTGCTGTCACTAACCAGAGATTTTAATCTAAGCTTTCAAACTCTTACAGTTTAACCTCAAATTACACATGTATTTTACGATCATGAAAGACCAATTAGTACATCCTTGTGAATTTTATTCATTTAGATTTCTTTTATCTTTGTATTACATAGATGCATATACTTTTTCTAGATAGTTTTTAATAGCTATCTGGGCCAGGAATAGAATAGAATAGAATAGAATAGAATAGAATAGAATAGAATAGAATAGAATAGAATAGAATTCTTTATTGGCCAAGTGTGATTGGACACACAAGAAATTTGTCTTTGGTGCATGTGCTCTCAGTGTACATTAAAAAAACACATTCATCAAGAATGATAGGTATAACACTTAATAGTAAAAGGGTACATGGATATAACTCTTAATAGTAGTCAAAGGCAACAAAGTTACATTCATGCGTGGGAGGAGATACGTGAAAGGAAGGATGAGAAGATTAATAGTAATAGTAATAGTAATGCAGACTTATTAAATAGTTTGACAGTGTTAAGGGAATTATTTGTTTAGGGGAGTGATAGTGTTCGGGGAAAAAACTATTGGTGTGTCTAGTTGTTCTGGTGTGCATTGCTCTATAGTGTCGATTTGAGGGTTGGAGTTGGAACAGTTTATGTCTGGAAAGTGAGGGGTCTGTAGATATTTTCACAGCCCTCTTTTTGGCTCATGCAGTATACAGGTCCTCGATGGAAGGCAGGTTGGTAGTAATTGTTTTTTCTGCAGTCCACAGACTCTCTGAAGTCTGTGCCTGCCTTGTTGGGTTGCAGAACCAAACCATACAGTTATAGAAGTGCGCATAAAAGACTCAATAGTTCCTCTGTAGAACTGTATCAGAAACTCCTTGAGCTCCTTGAGCTTTTTGAGTTGGCACAGAAAGAACATTTTTTGTTGAGCTTTTTTGATGACATTTTTTATGTTAGGTATCCATTTTAGATCTTGAGATATGATAGAACCTAAAAAATTGAAGGTCTCTACTGTTGATACTGTGTTGTCTAGTATTGTAAGAGGTGGTAGTATGGGAGGGTTTCTCCTAAAGTCTACCACCATTTCTATGGTTTTGAGTGAGTTCAGTTCCAGATTGTTCCATTGCAACAAGAGGCAAGTTGTAAACCTCCTGTGTGTATGCGGATTCGTTGTACAATAGTATACAATAGTAGTACAATAGACAGATCCTTGTGGCTGATATTAAAGAGCAAATCCTAATCAGATAGCCTCCAGATCCAGGACAAGAAATCTGTGAAAGTCTGCTGCTTTATCAGAGCCCATTCCTATGTTAATTAATTTGGACAGAGAAACGGTTGCACATCAGGGTCTTGATCACTGAAACACTACAACAAACATTCAAAATTGGCAAAGTGATAAATTGAATTTCTGCTCAGTGATATTTAAATTGTATAGATTACAGTCCTTCTACTACAGTCCTACTACCTACATCTAGAGTCCTATTACTAGAGTCCTACTGTCCTACTACCTCTTGATCTTCCAGTCCTAGTCTATTGCACCACAGAGAAATCCAGTAGAGAGACCTGAGACAGAATAACTTTCATTTTGTCTTTTAGCCAGGTCTCCATAATACATATCAGACCTGTGCTTTCATCTGGGATTAAAGCCAGGTAAATAGATGGGTAATAAAATACTGGCAATAAAAGTAGACATCATCAAGATTATGATTTATTATGTCGTAACATATAGCTATGAAAGCTGGATCATCAGAAGTTTGAATAAAGAAAAGTCAATACTTTTTGAATTAATATTTCTGAATAAAATTGTTGAGATGTTTTTGGATCAAAGAAGAAAATAGTTCAGTACTACATGAATTGAAACCATGCTGCTGGTCCAAAACACTAATACTGAAACTGAAGTATAGACATTTTGGACATATAATTTAAGGCACAGATCACTGGAGAAGATCGTGATGCTTCAGAAAATCAAAGGTGGACAAAGTGAGGTTGACAAAAGACAAGATGGCTAGGTATTAGCATGACTTTATATGAGCTGAAATAAGCAGTTCCTGATGAACCAGGTCTCTTGAAGACTGCAAGACAGTTATTACTTTCATATTTTTCCTATCCTTTGCTGGTGAGTATATATTGCAATTATGTATATCAGTTTCAGGTTAAATAACACTACACCACTATAGTACACCACACTATATTAAAAAAATCTCTTACATTGCAATATTCCATTCTTTCTATTGGAGCTTAACCCAAAACATTGCAATAAATATCTTTTAAGAATGGAAATACACATGTACGAGGGAAAAATGAGGCTGATATAAATTAATTGTTGTAATATGGTCTTGGTATAAGATTAACTACTGCTAGATCTAGGAATCCAATCATATTTATAGCAGCTCCTGGGTCAGTTATTCCCACATTGTTACTAAACAGACCTTTTTTCCCCCCACTTTTTAATTTCAGATGCTGACGGTATCTGCATAAACTTTAGCCAGTTAAAAAGAGACGGGAATGAAAAAATAATCAATTTTGAGACACTCAATGGCTTGCAAAACAAATTATTCACAAAATAATGAAACCATAGCAAACATTATTGTTAACTGAAATTAAAACAGCTAACTGACAACATTTGAGACCTTAATGACATTGTGCCAATCAATTAATTAAAAACCTTCCAGAAGAGCTGTGTTTTGACTGATTTCCAGAAGGCCAACTGGGTTTCACAAAATGGAACACAGAAGCATTTCATTCTATCCATTTTCCATCGTGTTTATATCATGTATTTTTTTCTTATTTTCTTCTTAATTAACTGACATAAATAAAAATCCACTTTGCTTTACAGATTAAAATGGAACAAATTTCATGACTACATCTAAGTTAAATTGCAGGTTTTACTTTTTCTTTGAAATGGAATAGTAAATGCTGCAATGCAATATTTCTTGTGTTATTCTAAGTTTCTAGGATTGAGTATTATCATACCATAGAAGGTTGATAATATGTTAATAGTCAGTAATGAAAATTGATTTCAGAATTTTTTTTTTTTTAATTACATTTATATGCCGCCCTTCTCCGAAGACTCAGGCTTACAATTTTGGAGCACAACCCAATGTGCTCAGCAATAGCCTTCATTCCATTGTATATGCCTGCTTATTACTAAGCGGCATTTTTACAAAGTCAGCTAATTGCCCCCAACAATCTTGGGTCCTCAATTTACCTACCCCGAGAGGATGGAAGGCTGAGTCAACCTTGAGCCTGGTGGGATTCGAGCCTACAGTAATTGTAGACAGCTGGATCTTAAGAGCAGGCATTTAACAGCCAAATATAATAGCTAAAATACCTACTTTTGCTAAATTATCATGTTTATTCGTAGTATGTCAATTATGTGTAACTTTTTCATTTCATTTTATTTTTTAGTGATACCGAATATTATAATTAATTTTATAAGCTACAGCCAAAGTCCAGTCAAGAAGTTCACAGTAGATTATTATATCAATTTAATTATGATTCATATATTCCTCAGGAAGCTTTCCAAACTAATATTCATCACAAAAATTATATTAACTGGAAAGAAAAAGTATGTACATGAAAATATTGAAGGTAATTAGTATGAGTATAATTTAAAACATATGTATATGTTTTAATAAAACGGAGCTGTTTTGATTTAATCAATTGCATTTACAATAAAAATAGTTCTACACACTGTTATCATCATTGGATTAGACTATTTCTATATAGTTGAGAATGAACTGCCAGGTACAGGTATTTTTGTAAAATAGTTAGATTATAAAAGTGACTCTGATTGTAAGCCATGTACAATGTAGAGGGTATACATAGATATAAACTGTATATCAATAGTTTTCTAATAATGACAGATCTACCGCACATGTTTTTCTTCCTGATTAAGTTGGTTCAATAACATATATAGAGCAAATGCCCTTTAGGTGCCCTCTGAAATTTTCCAGCATGGCATTGATATTTACATTTTGTACAGGTCTGTCTGTGTGACACATAGTAAGTAAACGATTTTTGAAATATATGTACAGGTGAAACTTGACAAATTAGAATATCGTGCAAAAGTTCATTTATTTCTGTAATGCAACTTAAAAGGTGAAACTAATATATGAGATAGACTCATTACATGCAAAACAAGATAGTTCAAGCTTTGATTTGTCATAATTGTGATGATTATGGCTTACAGCTCATGAAAACCCCAAATCCACAATCTCAGAAAATTAGAATATTACATGCAATCAATAAAACAAGGATTGTATATAGAACAATATCGGACCTCTGAAAAGTATAAGTATGCATATGCACTCAGTACTTGGTTTGGGGCCCTTTTGCAGCAATTACTGCCTCAATGCAGTGTGGCATGGAAGCGATCAGCCTGTGGCACTGCTGAGGTGTTATGGAAGACCAGGATGCTTCAATAGCGGCCTTCAGCTCTTCTGCATTGTTTGGTCTCATGTCTCTCATCTTTCTCTTGGCAATGCCCCATAGATTCTCTATGGGGTTCAGGTCAGGCGAGTTTGCTGGCCAATCAAGCACAGTAATCCCACGGTCATTGAACCAGATTTTGGTGCTTTTGGCAGTGTGGGCATGTGCCAAGTCCTGCTGGAAAATGAAGTCGGCATCCCCATAGAGCTTGTCTGCGGAAGGAAGCATGAAGTGCTCCAAAATCTCCTGGTAGATGGCTACATTGACCCTGGACTTAATGAAGCACAGTGGACCAACACCAGCAGATGACATAGCTCCCCAAATCAACACAGTCTGTGGAAACTTCACACTGGACTTCAAACATCTTGCAATCTGTGCCTCTCCATTCTTCTTCCAGACTCTGGGTCCTTGATTTCCAAATGTGATGCAAAAGTTGCTCTCATCAGAAAAGAGGACTTTGGACCACTGAGCAACAGACCAGGTCTGTTTTTCTTTAGCCCAGGTAAGACGCTTCTGACATTGTTTGTTGTTCAGGAGCGGCTTGACAAGAGGAATACGACATTTGAAGCCCATGTCCAGGATCCATCTGTGTGTGGTGGCTCTTGATGCACTGACTCCAGCCTCAGTCCACTCCTTGTGAAAGTCCCCAACACTTTTGAATGGCCTTTTCCTGACAGTCCTCTCCAGGCTGCGGTCATCCCTGCTGCTTGTGCACCTTTTTCTTCCACACTTTTCCCTTCCACATAACTTCCTATTCATGTGCTTTGATACAGCACTTGGGGAACATCCAACTTCTTTTGCAATTACCATTTGAGGCTTTTGAGACCATTTAAAAGCTCAGGAACCCTTTGCAGGTGTTATAGCTTAATTAGCTGGTTAGAGTAGGACACTTTTGCCTAGAATACTGCACCTTTTCACAATATTCTAATTTTCTGAGATTGTGGATTTGGGGTTTTCGTGAGCTGTAAGCCATAATCATCACAATTATGACAAATTACGGCTTGACATATCTTGTTTTGCATGTAATGAGTCTATCACTTATATTAGTTTCACCTTTTAAGTTGCATTACGGAAATAAATGAACTTTTGCACTTCTAATTTTTCAAGTTTCACCTGTAATCCTGGACCCATCTTAAGATCACAACCTTGACACATAAAAGATAAAGATTACAAACGCCCCAGAGAGTCAGGCCATGTTTTCCCTCTACTACCAGATCTGGTGAGCTTTCCAGGAATCCCTAGAATGGAGGATGAGTTTGCATGCTTTCTGAGGAAAGGCTCTTCTATTAAAGTAACCTTTCCAAACTCTTTGAATAAACTTCAATTGCTTTGACTGTTATGCTCTTGAATAAAATTCACCTCTGCTTCAAGCAACTGTCCTGTGCTCTTTAGAAGATCTGGCCTGGATCTTCTCTTCTAGCAAATTAAAGAAATAAAAGCTTATTGTTTTTTTTAAATCACTCTTAGCACCTTTTCATCTTTTCATGAAATGTCAACAAATATGGAGATACCAGCTTGAGGATAGCTGGCACTAACTAAAAATTATATTGACAAAAAATAGTTGAGATACATAGCTGTTGGAAGAAATATCCTTCTGGGTTCAGTTCCAAGTGGGGAAGGAAGACACTGGAAACATGGTGACTGCTTGGAAAGATGGTTTAATGGTGGACAGGACCACATGGCTTGGAGCTCCAAAGTGAAAAGGACGATCACATGTTTCAGGATGTTGGGTGAAGGAAAAGAAGAAGAGGCAAGATACTGAGAGACCCTTGGTTTTATGCCTTCTGTTGAGATTTGAATTTGAGCTTGTATTCTGATTGATTGTTAGACTCCCATGGGGCCATGCAGGGGCAACTCTGTAGGCTGTCCTGAGTCCCAGGCTTGGTTGAGCCTTGCTGGATGATGATGTAATGAAAGGGCTTTGGGCAATTCCTATTATGGCTCTACCTGGAGTAGATCTTTGTTATGTAAAATAGAATGGCCCAGGCCAGAGTAATGGCCCATTAGCAAAGGTGGTGGGCTGAGTTTCTGCCTGAGTTTCTACTTTTCTTTTTAGGGGAAATATTCTGCCTTTTTAGTATATCCTAAAATATTTCATTTTCCTAGGAGAGGGGTGGGTTTTAACTTCCAACATAGCAATAGCACTTAGAGTTATATACTGCTTCACAGTGCTCCACAGCCCTCTCTAAGTGGTTTTACAGAGTCAGCATATTGCCCCCAAGAATCTGGGTCCTCATTTTACCAACCTCAGAAGGATGGAAGGCTGAGTCAACCTTGAGCTAGGTGAGACCCAAACTGCCAAACTGCTGGCAACCTGGGATCAGCAGAAGTAGCCTGTAGTATTGCATTCCAACCACTGCACTACTGCAACTACATAATAGTACTACATTCCTTTGTCTAAATATTCCCATAGATTTTTTTCTGAGTTTAATATTTTCTTCTCATTTACCTTGATGTATTCCATGTGCCACAGCATATAGTCATGCTGGCCACATGACCCTGGGAGTGTCTTCAGACAATGCTGGCTCTCTTGGCTGAGAAATGGGGATGAACACTTCCCTCTAGAGTCAGATATGATTTGCCAAGAGAAACTTTTACCTTTACTTTTATCTGTGTCTATGTATTATAGAAAATGGGGGTAATATCTTAAGTTAGCATTTCAATTCATTTTTGACAAAGGATATCTTCATGAGCATATTAGCTATTATTTGTGGGTCAAGGTACACACTTCTTACCTGAGTTTTAATCAAAGTATTTAATTCATTTTCCCCTGCTAGAGAAAAATATTGGTACGAAAAGAATGTGCTACTTAATTTATTTTCTCATTTCTAATTCCTTTGAATGTTAATTGACTGATGTCCTGGTTGAGTGATCCAGTAGTTCAAATACATTCATTAAACAGAAATATTCATTCAGAGAACATAGATGAAAAGGAAATAATAAACCATTTCTTTGCTTACCTTTTCCATGTGCAAGATGCTAACTTTGCAAAATATACAGCATAGAATGTGTAGATGCTATTTAATAATGTTAATGAAAATTATAATTACAATTTTAAATATTGAAAATGAAACTCACCTATACCAAATATCAAATGCCAATATCAAATACCGATCGCCCTGTGTGTGTGCACAGACGGGGACTCCTCGGGGTGCCGTTGGCTAGACAATGTCGGCTGGCGGTGCCTCGGGGAAGGGCCTACTCTGTTGGGGCCCCCGCCTTGTGGAACCAACTCCCTGTGGAGCTCCGTTTGGCTCCTGATCTTCGCTCTTTCCACCACGATCTGAAGACCTGGTTGTTTGAACAGGCTGGGCTGGACTGACCTCCCGGGTTTTTTTAAATTTATTTTAACTGTTTAGTGATTGGGCTTGTTAGGTTTAATTCTTTTTTAAATATTTATTGTTGTGTTTTAATTGTGAGCCGCCCCGAGTCCTTGCGGAAAGGGGATGGCATACAAGTCCAAATAAATAAACCAACCAACCAACCAACCAACCAACCAAGACAAGTTATAGAATTCATCCAGCCCATTGCCACTTGTATTGGACTACAGTAGTTGACTTGAGAGAATGAGCATAAAGGACACTATGTTAAACGTGGACGGTATATTCCAGTTGTAGTGTTGTATACAGTACGCGGACGGTATATTCCTATTACAAAAAGGGTTGGAAATGAAAGTTTTTCACATCACCTGTTGCCAATTCATTTTTAAACTAGCACTTTTTGAGGTTTTAATGCCTTTTAAACTTATTTTTTCTTCATTAATTTTCATGGATAATCTTCCCCCTCTCTATTTTTTTGTTTGTTTATTTGTTTCCTTGTTTGTTTTACAAAATGGTTAAATTTTCAAGAGTATGTGGCAGATTTCTGGCTTTCTTCTTACATGATGGCAAAAGTTTCAATGTTATTGTCCTGCTTTTTAATTTACAGCAAGCTTTTCAGTTTTTGCTGTGGTTTTCAGGCTTTCAAAAATTAGATACCATGAACAAAACTTTTTTCATGGATTGTTCTCAGTACAGGAAGGATTAGGCATCAAGGGAAGCTGCAGCATAGTGAAGATGGATGGATGGATGGATGGTTGGATGGATAGATGGAAAAATTGTCTACCACAATAAAGCAAAACTCAAGCCAGAAGAAATTCTAAATAAATTGAACGCATACTAGATAGATGAATACAAGCTGTTTTTACAGGGGAAGGGCATTGGAAGACAGATTTTGGTATTAGAGTAGTTGTGATTAAATTATGGCTAAAGCATTTAAAATTATGCCTTCTATCTTTCTATTGTAAGATAGATCAGGATTGTAGTATTCCTATATTGTTACAGTTAAGTTTGCTGCTGTACTACACAAGTTTCTCTAAGTAAGAGTCTGCTAATTTTATAAAGTACATGAAATTGTTATTATTAGATTAGAGTTATTAATAGGGGTTTGCATAAGTGATATGTTAATATATTTTATCTACATGTCAGCGAAATATCTTTGTTCCTATGACAACTTTATTATTAATTTTGTACTTATTTATATTAAATGATCCATCTGTTTATGTTAAGAATGGAGGTGTAGAATAGAAAACAATGGTGAAGCAATAATTAAAGAAAGCAGAATATCTTACATCCTGAAGAAGCTCTTTGACTGGTATTTGCTGAGAAATACAATAATTGCTGTTTTTCTTCTATATAACTTTGGTTTGTTATCAAAAGTTGGAACAATGTCTGACTATTTTATTAAAAGCTAAAATAATTTCATCCATTTAATGCAAGTCTGCACAAAGAATTTATGTAACACTTCATTTAGTGTTTACATTTAGTACTGGGATTGATAAAAGAATATTTTGTTTGTTACATATTTCCTGTTTTCAAATTTGGAGCATTCACAATACAACTGGGCTAGGTATATAGTAACATTTACAAGAAAGAGACCACAAAAGGTCTATAGGCTAATATCATTATTGGATATTTTTTTAAAAATAGTTATTTAAAAGCATGTAGTACATTTGAAGGATTAGAAAATGTTATCATTAATTCTATTTATATTATTTTACCTTGTGAAATGGACTAAGATTTCAGTTCCAGACATTTTATGTTTCTGTCTCTGGGCTGTAATCTCAGTAATGTATTACACTTCATTGTCCTGGTGAATTTGTTGACAGACAGTAATTGGGTCACTGCATTGAAATACCAAGTGTAGGCTTAGAATTCTCTTGACTAGTTGGCATGACAACCATAGTGGTCGATTAAACATGCGCAGAGAGGCATCATCAGCCTATGGTTTTTCAATGCTGCAAAATAGATTGTTAAAAGGGAAAAATGTTTTAATGAGCATATAAAAAGACAATTCCAAAGAAATTTTCTGATGTGTTTTTTAACATGGCAATCTTCTAGGGAAAAAAAGCAGGGGCAAGGGAGAAAGCCCACTCACACAAAAATAACTAATGTTGAATCTCTTTTTTTGAATCTGAAACATAAACACAAAACAAAATAAATGCAAGTTGTAAATCATGAACATCAGATGAAAACAACCTAATGAAAATGTGACATTATTTATCTCTGGGATAAAAATAATAATTTCTAGTACCTTATTTAATTCAGCTTAAAACAAACAAAACCAAAACCAAAAAGGCCAATGTGTAGAAAGATCAGTTCAGTTTAATATGGAGCTCCTTTCTCATGGGTAAATTAAATTGCTACCCACCATTCCTTGGGTGGAAGAAAAGTACTCCTGCAAAGTATTTGCGGCCATAATTTCAGATCCTTTTCCTGCCATACACTATTCCTATATGAGCAGGAAATAGTGCTGTGGGGGTTTTTTTCCTACTCTGGGACAAGTTAAGGAAAGGGAATGGTGGGTTCTCCTCTGAACAACCTTCACCTTTTATCAAGGAAACAGCCACCAATCACTTTTCCAGATATAGATTTACCACAGCTGTGTAGCCATCTGTCAAACTACTTGGCTAAACAGATGACAGGGTTTGGGAGAAAAATAGCTAAGTATGGGATGGTGGTTAGATGAAATGAGATATAGTTTTCTCTTATTCACTCAGTGCTAGCCAGACATCAAAGAATCACTCAGCATGTATTGGGGATACACACTATAATCCACAAAGCTCAGGATTTTGCAATTCACATGGTTAAACTGGTGCACACATGGCACTAATCCATGGATTCTTCAACTATGGTTAAGTAAATAAGCCACTATTTACTGGGTTTACATAATTTTATTCATAATTTTAAAGATCAGAACATGTAAATGTTCTAGATAACTTGCTAAGTCAAAGAAAATAACATCACTAATGTTTATGTGATGTGTGACTCACTGTCTAAGCAGTCAAGAAATATCAGTGAAACTTTAAATCAGATGCAAACATATAGATTACATTCTATGTTCTGCCAGATACTGGATATTCCTTGTCTTTAAACACTATTTACATATATAGTATGTAATTCCTTGAGGAAGACAATCTATTTGTATTTAATCCTAACCTCAATTTTTAGTGAAATGTTGCACCAAAATGCATTCAGCACTTGCGATAAAAATATAATAGTAGTACAAAGGTTTCACTGTGGTCTTATGTCAGGATTGGTGTGCTGTGTTCTGAATACTGATACTAGCAACAAGAGGCAAGGAAATTACTAATACAGTTTTTGAGAAAAAGCAAAGCTGCTTTTAAATTTTAGTGTATTCATTTGACATTTAAAAATATTTGGAAGATGATAATCTTCAGAGAGTAATTTTAACCATTTTGTCATTTTAGTAGTTGATAGGACAGCATTAGAAGGTAAAAAGTGGTTTCAGCATGAATGCATAATTTGTAAGAGTGGGATTTAATGTAACTCTGGATTATTTACTGAGAATCAAATGTTTCAAGTTGCAAACTACATAGGCACATTTTATGTCAGATATCCACACCTTGTTTAAAGAGATATCCCATGTGCAACAAAAAATATTATCAAAATATAAATTTGGTCAAATCTGCTGTTCTTCATGTCAGAGAAATTCAAACCTATGTTTTTGGTTACATTTATATTGAGTATAATATCAACTCCACATGATATAATATTTAGTATCCAAAGCAGACATTGGTAGGGGCTGTTTTAAAAATAATGCTTATAATATAGAAGTTTTACTATTATAATGAGAAAATACTAAATTGAACCTATCTAACACATGCCCTGGATTTATGTGAATCAATGTTTCATGTTTTTAGAAAGATATGGATAAATTGTCTTTTAAAAATTTATGAAGTTATTTTTATGTATGCTTTAAAATATAATACATTTTTGCTAACATTTGTTGATACAGCTGTTGATTTATGTTGATGCAATTTTAATGATAAATTTTAATGATGGTGTTGTAGCATTAACTGATAAATTTGGAATTTTGAGAATTTTAAGGGTGATAGCTGCCCTGTAGTTCATAGGGTCTTTCTATTATTGTTAGAGTGAGATCACAGAGATGAAAAGTGTAGCTTTGAACCAACAGGAAAATCAGTCATGGTTTAATAGCAAAGAACAGTAAAATATGGCTGTATTAGGGCCTTTCAATTGCATCACCAAATATAAAATTTCTGCTGTTAAACACATTCAATTAAATTTAGAGCAGAGAAAAAAGGGGAGAACTGTTAATTTATTCCAAAAATATGTAAAAAAGTCATGCCCACATTTATTTTGTTCTGTACCTTCACCAACTGAACTTCTCAATCCTGAAGCTATCAAGTACAGCTTCCAATCATTGGGGATCTGCTTTCTTTGGGATCATAGGGGATCAATACAGAGTGTGGATGCAGCAACAACACCACAAACTATAATTGTGCATCGTTTTATGATGTGAAAAATTCTTCTGAGTGTTTTAATGTAGTTATACATTTTTGCTTTTAGAGCAGCGACCCCCAATCTTTTGGGCACCAGGGACCAGTTCTGTAGAGAGAGGTTTTTCCATGGACTGGAGGGGGCACACTTATTTGTGCAGCATGGATGCTGGCATGCCGCAAACCAGTGCTGGTCCAAAAGCTAGTTAAATGTATTGACCAGATGAACTTGAAATATGTATGGGTAGCATTTATGCATAAAGTCACATACAGTATTTTGTAATATTTTCATTTTGTAATACTTTCTTGCAGTTACTCTATGGATCCCTTCTTTTCTCACTTGTTAATGTTTTTCAGTGAGTTTCAGTATTTGTTATGTAGCTATGTTAAATGTTGTCTTTCACTCTTCCTTTTGCATGTTTTGGTGTTTGTCCAAGGATTCAGGTTAGGCTACCTCAATCCTTGCATGCTAAGATCCACTTGCTGTTGTAAAGCTGTACAAGTGCTTCAATAGAGGCAGACATAGGAAGCTCCTTTTTTGGAACTGTTAAAGTAGCCATGTTTTGCTCCACAGTTGCACAGCTGCTTTGTTAACTGTTCCCAACTGTGTTTGAATGCCGGTGCATATTCAGTCACTTGGTTCATTTTTTTTCCCTATAAAGGAAAGTGGCTGTGCATGTAAACATATGTGGTGACTACTGGAAAAAGCTTTAATTTTTTTTGCATAAACTCACTAGGTGCTAATTAAATGAAAACATAATTACACAGAACTAGCATACACACACACACATATATATACACACATATATACATATACTCATATACACACACATACATAAAATAAATAAATATTAATTTATGCAGTACACAAGCAGTAGCAAAGCATATAAAAAGCCAAAGCTAGTATCACAAATGAAAGCAAATACATTTTATGTTTATAAATTACATATAGGAAAAGTACAAATTGATGTTGCAGTACCGATAAATATAAGAATATAGATATATTACTCTATATACAAAATTCCATATATCCACTGGAATTTCTGCATATGAAACGAACTATAATTATAATATAATCTTTCAGTAAAATGCTAGTTTCATATGTTCAAATCACAGTTTTATTGTGTATAACAAGTGTTTACTTCAAAATTTAATTTTGATACTTAAAAATTTGTATGAGATCTGAAAATAAATTACTAAAAAGATATTTATGATGGGAAATGTTTCGTTAATCCAGTGCAACTGGCTAGATGGATAAAGATTATCTTTAAGAGATAAAATGAGATTCTGGGGATTATTGTAGGATCCCCAGTTGGAGGTTGATAAAAGAATTGCTTAAATCAGACACATATTTGCATGATTTTGAATAATGCTCCTCCCAGTGGATCAGAGGTGGTATTCGGCAGGTTCTGACCAGTTCTGGACAACCGGTAGCAGAAATTTCGAGTAGTTCAGAGACCCGGAAAATACCACCTCTGACTGGAGATTTCACAGTATCTTTCCCTGCCACACCCACCAAGCCACGCCCACAGAACTGGCAATAATTTTTTTTGAATCCCAGCACTGTACTGGATGTATCTTTCATTGCAGGAAGGTTTCCAAGCCCCCCAAAATAATTTCAGGTATGAGATAACAGTTTTCTCAATAGCAATAAGAAAATTTATTTTTAAAAACAACCTGAAATAAAAAATTATATTTCCATAGTGATTTAAATAATTGTCTATCTAAAAATTATAATACTTGTTTTCTATTGTTTGATATTGATTTGGTTTATTAATCAAAATTGTTTAATTGTAACATATAGGCAGTCCTCTACCACAATTTTATATGCTAAAATTGCAGTAAACCTATGTTATATATAGACTTTTATGGAAGTTTATATCCTTTTTAGCTAGTTAACAACAAACTCCATTTTTTTCAGTGTTACTGGTTCTAAGATTTAAAAAAAAAGAATTAAGTAACATGATGAGTTTTAATGCAATGTGTCAGATTAGCCCTGAATTTATTCTTCTGTGTTTTGGGAGCTACAATCAGATGGTCTATTATCCATTAGAGAATTCACATGTTTGTTTTTATTCAGTTTTATTATCTGATTAAACAGGATTGTGCTTACTAGAAAACTTTACAGAAAGATGGATTACAAATGAATTAAAGTTGGATTTTTATACTTGGATTTAATATGTCTTTGTTAACATGTTTGTTTATTTTACAATTTTGTATAATTGGTTTTTAAAAATCTCTGATGTTGGATCTTGCATTAAGATAATACAGATTCAGGAATTTTCTAAATTTAAGCCATCCATCTCCCATGTTTATTTAAATCAGTTATATTAGTCATGTACTTAATTTTTTTTCCGCCTGCTTGGTGTTTACACCTTTCAGATATGGGCAGTAGGACAGGGAGAGAGGAAGAAATCTGCTTGGTTAACATGCATCTCACTTGTCATCGTTTAGGTAAGCTGTACATTTGCTCTTTTAGTTCTTCATCCAATAGGGTTCTCTGTCATATGCATAAAGACAAAACTTGCTTTGCCTAGACTAATTTCTATGAACATAGTTTCTCCTTCCAAAATAAAAAGGAACAATAATCTTACACGAGGAACCGGCCAGCAAACCAGTTGTAAGTTGGGGACCATGGTTATGATTTTGACAAGAGTAACTTCAATACAGTGAGAAAATTCCATAAATGTTCTGTACTGTAAACTTGACTTGGCTCATCTGTATGTACTTCAAGAGCTAAAATTCCTACTGTCATCAGAAGGGCTGAAGGATGCAGTGTTCATTAGCTTTATACTATCTGATATGGATTTGCACACACTAAGGCCTTGAGCTATGTATGCTTCATCCCCAAGACCTGCATGTAAATAAAACAAATTTCAATTTATGTCCTTGTGTGTTTTTTTGGAAAGTGACATAAGTCATGCTACTCTAAAGCCAAGTGTAACCCTAAGTTTTGTTAAAATTGCAGACA